>JANPWX010018752.1:24130-84666 GCA_024734555.1 Trochalopteron elliotii | reverse complement strand
GAGACTTCTGTGTTTGGCACAACCATTTAATAACAGAATTGAAAACTCAATATGTTCCATTTTAGTCTTACGTGGAAAATCAGTGCAGGTGATAATCTAATTGTACAACAACATGTTAAAAAAATTTATTTTACATTATATACATTAGGGAACATATTTCAAAGCATTACCCATCACAACAATAACGCAGGCCATAAATCACTTTTAATTTAGTTTGGGTTTAGTGTATATTATCACAATAAAATATAAAGAACATATACAAAAAAAGGAGTCAAACGTGTGCATTTTGCTTAAAACTTGGCATTCACACACTCCATTGGAAAATAGCAATCAAAAATACTTCTGATCCAAACTAAGTTCCCGTGATACGTAGTAACCATTGTATTGTTTCAATGAGGTAGTAACTAAATTTTGGCCATGTGTTAACATCCTAAAATCAAGAAAAGTGTGAAAATGCTGATAAGGCCAAAATAAAAGTCAAAATGGCAACATCTCTGAGCCATTTCCACAATGTGGAATGTTGCTCCTTTTCATCATGATATGAAACTATTTAGTAAGACAAAGAGTAATAACTACTTTTTCTCATTGTATACACTAATAATTCAAACACCTATTGCAAAATTACAGCCAGGTACCACTAGTCTGGGACTGACACCCATCCATAAGGTATTGTTTTCAAGCACAGAGAAGTAATCATAAGGAAAGTTTTAATTAAATAAAAAAATACAGGTGTTTAGCTGGTTTGTTTCACAAAGAAATCTACCCAAATAAACGAAATAAAGGAACTTTGAAGCCCAAGTCATATCCACAAAGTCACAGCTTACCTTTGTGACTAAATACATCACATCTCAATACATTGTGCAAACATGAACACCAGTGTGTTGTATTGAAATTAAAACAAGATTGTAATCTGATTACAGCCTTCGTTACAATTTCTAAAAGTTAATATTTATTTGTATTAGTAAATTACATATAATAAAATACAATAGTGTTGCTAAATGTACTATATTTGTTGCTA
Organism: Trochalopteron elliotii; assembly: GCA_024734555.1. Lineage (NCBI taxonomy): Eukaryota > Metazoa > Chordata > Aves > Passeriformes > Leiothrichidae > Trochalopteron > Trochalopteron elliotii. The sequence goes on along the minus strand of JANPWX010018752.1, from coordinate 83,648 downwards.
GAACCCCACTTTATAATAAACACATGAGACGTCCTTATTAATAGTACCCCGATTTAATTTTTGCATCCTCAGTGACTTTTACATCTGTACAGGTAAGACCCTTGTACTTAACAGGAGGACCTCTATCTACAGAAAGTCAGTGTAGGGCTTCAGCAAGAAGTTTCACTGAAAAATACTGCATATGTACAAAGATTACATAACAGTAAATTAAGCACTTCCGTGGTATTATAATGCTTCTGTGTCCATAGCAAAAACAATACTCGCCTTCCTCTCATGCCACAATAAATTATGAAGTAACTGAAGTGGGGTCACTGCAGCTTTTGTGCAATTGCAGCCAGTCCCCAGCGCTGCAGCCGCAGGAGTGTTCTCCTCACGGGGAGCTGCCCGTGCTGTGCTCAGTAGCTGTTCTCGTGCCCTGCCAGGATGTACAGGTTGCTGTTGGCTGTCGGGTTGTCCGTCGGCCTGCTCTCCAGCACCACCACCCTGAAGTGGAAATTCAGAAAGCCACACTGTCAAGGGATCCTTCGTTTAAAAACAGCCATGGGTATAATTAAATATTCTTTCCTAGGATCCATCTGACTGTTGTCATTTCTCTTCTCCTGGATGACTTTAGTCCAGAAGCTCCTCAAACCAATGCCAACCTCAGAGCAAGCTCAAGGTCTTGTCCAGACAAGGCCAAGGATCTCCCACAGCCTCTCTGGGCTCTTGCTACAGTGCTGAACCATCCTCACCGTGGTGTTTATCCTTTTATCCCGCTGGAAATTCCCTTGCTGCAATGTATCCCTGTATCCTTCTAGTGAAGGCTTCCAAAATGTGTCCATCCCTCTCCTACTGGGCCTGAGCTTTCCTGGAGCTCTGCAAAGCAAACCCATTCATCAGGCTCCAGTTCTGAAAGTTCTTACTCTGCCCCTTGCCACAGGAATGACAGATGAACAAAGCTGATCCTTCTGTGAGCATTTCTAGTTAATCCCTGAGCCTATGGAACCTAATCCACAGAAACTTCCTCCAGCTCTGAGAGTTCCAGAGCCAAAAATCTGCAGGAAAGAGAATCCTCAAGGAAAGGACTGCTATATGAACACTCTTTTACTTTTTCTTGCCACCCACTTTTGCCCAGCATTGGAGACAAGAGACTGGGTTACACGGGCCTGCAACTGCAAAGATCATAAGGGATGTCCTAGATCAGAGCTTTCTCTTGAAAGAAATTGGCTGTCACAATTTTGTCTCACAAACTACTTAGAATTTTTTCACCAGGCAAGAACTGCTGAAACTGCTAAACAGACCAGGATGTTCACGAATGACTTCTCCTCCACAAACATCCTGAAGGCAGATGGTGGGAAACTCAAATCCATCTCTTGGGCATTCAGACAGGAAAGTTTGCTTGCTGCAACACTCTTGGCTCAAAAAACCTGACCTCTACTCAATGTGCTCCATAAAGGGAGTGACACCTTGTGCCATGCAATTCCCTGCTCATGAGGAGAAAGCAGCACAAGCTTTCATTAGACTGACATCAGGTTTTTTGCTTCTCAGAACACCAGCTCCTGTGAACTGCCTAGGAAAGGGCTCATGCTACTGGAAAAAGGCTTCACAGCTCAAGCACAGAACAGGACAGAGCTGCAAGGAAAAGGGGATATAAAGAAATTGGAATTAAGGTTTCTTGCAGTACAAACTCTTTAAACATTGTCTTAGACTTGAGAACCTATCAAAGCAAGCCAGAAATAGACAGGACCATATTTGGGGAAGAGGACGTTTTTACAAGGCAACTTTTTGCAGTGTCATTCTAAGATGCCACATGGGTTTACTGCAAGCAGTGTAAGACAGAGGCAATTCTCAAAAGAAAAGTTAAAGCCTATCTTGCAGCTCTTGTGAATTCATTACTGGAGAAACTGTCACATCAGCATGCACTCCCCTCAAGACAAAACAGCTGCTGCATCTGTGGCTCTTACAGAAGTACAAAGTTCAACACCAGGGCAGAGAAAGTTGAGGAAGTCAGCTACACTCCTATAACAGCAGCTGTGTCACACAGACAGGGCGTTACTGTCCCAAAAGCAGATGCCAAAGAACAGCCACACTGGGAGCTATCAAGAGCTCTTACAAGACCTGAACTGTCATGTTGGGAGAACAACTGGTAGATTTCCTTTCTGGGGGTGAAAGTGAGATATTTAAATTTTTTAAGGTTTTTTTTTTGCATTTATCTCCAGAAGCAGATCTTGATGTGCTACTGCAGCAGAGCAGCTGAAAGTAAAGATTTCACCAAGTTAAACCAAAGAACTACAATACAAAAAGGAAAACACTCTTGGAGATTGTGACTGCAGCCAAGTAAGAGCTTCTTGCGTGGCTGGGTACTTCTGGAAGCCGACAGACACTTTTAAAAGATTTTTTGGTTTTAATTTAAGAAAGTGAAAAATAAAAGCAAAGGATGGGAAGGCAGACATAAACACAAAGGAATGTCTAAGATGCCTAAAAAAAAATTTTCAAGAGACATGCAAAAATAACTTTTACAAGGTAGGAGAACATAATTATTCCTTTATTTTAGTATGTCCGCTTACTTCTCATCTTACCTGTCAGATCCCAGAAGTCTGAATATCCTTGTATTATCAGAAATTTCTTGTGTGATCTAGACAATAAAAAATAAATATTTACATGTTAAGAGCACAAGTGTTTTCATTTTGCTTTTAACATCAGTCAAGAGAAAAGAACTGACTGTGACTGATGTTACTGACTGTCAATTAAAATCCAATAGAGATTATAACGCAACTGTCACTTTTAACTAAGATATTAAAGTTTTCTCTAATTCTTCCCACATTGCATGAATTCCTCTGGTAGCAACCACCACAATATTGCCACCACAATAGCTGGCCTCAGCTTGGTACTTGAGTTAGCAGTACAATTCTCTTTACAGCCCTGGCTGAAAGAGATAGGGTGTAATCAATGCCACTCTAGAGCGGATATCCAAAAATGGGTCAGGCAAATCACACATAAAACACGTTTTGCTGAAATGCTGAATTATAGTGAGAATGCACTAAATTCATATTCTGAAAATCTTAGCAGAGAAACCATCTAATCTGTGGTACTTAGGTCCACTGCAAAAAGAAAACTTCCTCTTTTGAATTTCAGACAAATGCAACAGACCTGTGTGTTCTGCTGGTGGATTGTATCTGTGTGATACGCCTTTATGATCATGTGAATATCAAAGCACCCAGAAAACCACCATGTCCATCAATGAAGTCAACCAGAGCCCAGTGCATACTCCAAAGGGTATTTAGTCACTCTGTGAACAGGCAGCACCGTTTACACAGCTCCTCTTCCACAAAGCTGAATTTCACACTCCTGGGGAAAGGAGACATTCTCGTCCCCTTCCCAGATCCTGGTAATGTTAGCTGACCTGGTGAATTCACTTCTGGTGCAGCGAACTTGCAAGAGAAATTTAATTCACAGTAACGAAATATTTCACTTCTAGAAGAAAATTCATTTCTGCTTTCTGTGAGGCTAAGGTTGTACAATCTTTGCCCAAATTTTGAGCTGCTTCTGTCTCAGAATTCACAGTTCCCTCTTTCATTTTTCACACTTGATCAAACCACTGTGGAAGGTCACAGTTGTGGAAGGAAATAACTTTGCATGCAGCTCAAGCCATCCCTAATTAGGCCAACTGTATTAAAATAGGGAATCTGAACTAATGAAGTCTTCAAAGAAAAAAATGCTCCAAGTTAAGTCAGTCAGCTTTTTGTCCCATGCAACAACTTCCTACCTATTAGATAGTATAAAATTCCCCAAAAGCAACAAACATGGTCAAGTACTGAGCCTGGCACTGAAAACTTTTCATATTAGAGCAGAAAATTGGTTTATTTCTTTTAACACTTGCAGCTAGTGGGACACCCAGGAGAGAGAAGGAATTTATAAAGGCCCAAAAAGCTTACCCTAGACGTATTCTACAGAGAACAAGTTTTAGGTGGCTTGCTTTCTGTCAACAGCTCAGTTCTGCTTTCAGTTCTTCATTTAGGTTCTGCCTTTGGCTTGACAGCAACAAAGCAAGCCAGTGCTCCTGATGCTTTACATAAACAACAAACTGCATCCATTTGGGCTGCAGCACCCGGGGACATGGTGCTCCCAGCTGCAGCAGAGCCACTGAGGACCAACAGGCAGAGCAAGGCCCAAATGCCACAAGAAACATCTCCACCTTGGAAATAACTGCACTGTGACTCCAAACAAATTAAAAGACCCATTAAAATCCTACAAAGTTCAGCATTTTCACTAACAGGTACACAAGGTTTGCAGCAAGGGAGAAAAACACCTGTTTGAGAAGGTAGTTATAAGGGCTTAACTCCATCTAAAAACCACATCAAACAAGCTAAAAAAGGGACTACAAGGAGATTTTAGGAAAAAAAACCCAAACAAACCACATTTAGGTCAATCTGGTATTTTTCTACTGAAGACTGAAAAATATTTCTTGTGAAAGCTGGGCAATTCTTCAAAGTATTTGTTAGCCAAGAGAACACAGAACAGACTAAAAAACATCAGGCAACTCACTTGACACTGTGACAAAAAGCTGAAGTTTAGCAGGGGAACCACTGGCAAAGCCCAAATTTTTGCATCCATATGTGAGAGAGTCAGGAACCGACAGTGGTCTTCAAAGCAATTTAAGGTGAAGATTAATATTACCAAGAATCAGGCTTGGATATTTTCTGTGGCATCCTGGCCCAGTCTCTTGTTTCTGCTTTGCTTGTTAGATGTGAGGGGTTCTTGTACAGCTCCACCAGTGCTTTAAAGCTTATGAATCAAGCTTAGCATGAGACTCCAGCTTTTAGATCTAACCTAGGAAGTTACTGAAATGTTTCACTCTTTTCCAGACAACAGCACTGTGCATTTCTCCTCCATGTGCCTTACATCAGAAGCCAATATTTGAAGCAAAATATAGTACTCACCTCATTTGATCTAAAGCTCCTTCCTTGCATGCCGTGTTTCCAGAATGCTAACACACTGTCTTGTAGACAGACTGGTAAGAAAGAACACTGGAATCAGTTTTGAGGCATAAACTCAACTCTTGCTTTTAAGGCCAAAAGCACAGGACTACAGTTCTGACATCTGTATGTTCCACTGTATGCCATCCACCCACTCAGACTGCAGAATGTCTCTCAGGACTCACTGAGCCTGCCTCAAAAGCAGCTGCATTTATTCATTTATTTGTTTAACGAGCAGGATTTAAAAACATTTCCACCTAACCAGAGAATGTTCAAAATGTCTAGTCCTAAATGTGTAATTTTCTTTGAACACGAAATCCCTTTAACACTTGCAGACAGTATCTATGCAATTTTAACAGAAAAGTTCCAGGAGTGTCTGTGGAGACACTGTCAGGACAGTACAGGCCACTGGGAGCTCACTTGTGACAAGCAGGTGAGGACTACAGAAAATGCAGAGGTTGCAGAGCAAAAAGCTTCAAGTACATTGAATCCTTCCTTCCCCCATTGCCAACCATCAAGAGCCATAAAAGTAGTATTTTCAGTGGCAATGTTTTCTTGTCCTCTTCTCTGTGGAAGGTTATCTTTGGAGGGCCTGAAACTTTAGAGCTTCTCCTCAGAAATAAACTCCCTGCAACTCCTGAGGATTTCAGAACCCACTGTTCCTCCTCTTCTGGTGCTACCCTTCATCTGTGCACACATCCCTCCTACCCTCTTTCGATAACAGCTGGTCCAATCCAGGTATGCAACTACTGGAGAAATACCAAAATAATCTATTCTTTCTGTTTCACAGATTTAATTCATTCAAATTCTACACAAGGAAACAAAATGTATGCAACCTGTGACATCTCATAATTTAGTCTTTGAGCCGCTTTATAAAAATGGACTGCACAAACACATACTCAAAATGAGCTAGGCATGGATGATTCAGGGAGTTTACGTAGCTTGTGTTAAGGTATTCCTTTAGAGGCTACAAGTCTCCATCATACTCCCAGGACATTAAGCTTAATCTAAGGAGACTCCAGGATGTTAATCCATCCCAACTGCTCCTAAGAAAGCACATGCTGAACCTTTCACTGAGTCTTCTCACACAAAGTGAAATGAGTGAGGTAAGACTAGACAGGCAGCATACCTGATTCTCTACTGTAACACTGTACAAGGTAATCGTAGATGATCTCAAGCTGGAAGGGACCCATAAGGATCACTTAGAGCATGGTCCAGATGCTGCATGAGCTCTGACAGGCTTGGTCCTGTGACCACTTCTCTGGGGAGCTCAGTGTAGTGATCCATTTCCCCGAGCGAAATGCATTTTCCTAACATCCAACCTGAATTTTCCCACATGCAACTTCATAGAATTTCCATGTCCTTACTGCTGGTGGCGACTTTTTGGCTGCCAGAGCACACTGCTGACTCATCCTTGCTATCAATGCCAACCCCAGCTCTCTTTCTGCAGAGCTGCTCGGCAGCCTCTCATCCTGCACAACTGGGACCACCTCATCCCAGGTGCAGAATCCACCACCTGCTCTTGTTAAATCTCATCCAGATGGTGACTGCCCAACTCTCTGACCTACAGGGACACTCCAGACCAACAAGGAAAGGCAGCTTACCTATTGATTCAATCTGGAAGTCAAAGGTGAGCTCCGATGACAGTTTGCGGCTGGATTTTAACCTGCCTTGCAGATTCACTATTTTTATGCAGCCTAGACAACAAATAAGGATGTGTTAACCACGGATTATCTTCAATATAGAATCCAATTTGAAGACAGACAGTATGCATGTATATGCACACACATCTATTTAGTTGATATAAACTTACAATCCAGACACACCAAAATGGTGTCTCTCTCCAGCTGTGTTACATGGACAACACTCGTCTCTGTAGTGTCTATAAAAAAATGACAGTGTTAGTTCAGAACATAAATTAGCATGAAATTTGAAATGGAAGTTCTAGAGACTGAGACATTTTGGTGGGTTAGTGTGTTTTATCTACCTAAAATCATCATCTTACCAGTGACATTACCCTTCTCTTAGAGATGCAAGTCCACTTATCCAGTATGTTGGCTGTGACAGGAAAACTGAAGCTGTAATATTCAAGTATGGATTCAATTCAGCCTTTTCTGAGCCATATCACAAAAGCAAACTGACATCTACATTGTTCTCCATTAATTCTCTCTTGGTGTAATTGAATATTGCTGTTGCAAAAAGGCAGATATGTGTGAGTGTCCACACTATGCTGTTTCACAGCACTTTTCTTCTGTCTTTATTTTCTAAATCCTGATAGAGAATTATATACTATTACCTACTTCTTGCTGCTATTTGCAGGCATTCCATCCCCAGATGTTCCAAAAATAGGGGCTTATTTCCTTCCCCAAACCCTCAAAAGAAGGGCTATTTTCTTCCCTTCTGAGTTACAGCTGCAATAGTCTCCATCACAGCAAATGGGAATTTGACCCACAAATGATTAGTGGACATGTCAGCTCAAAAGAGAAGTGTGGTTTTGGTCCATTTGTTTGTTAACATTAAAGTTACACACAAAGCAGCTCTTACTAATTCAACATTACTGCCAGATTCTATATGCATTTTTCATATAGCAAAGAGAAACTCAGTAAAATCCACATGAGAAATCAGAGCACATTATCGAGAACACAAAACCAGCTTCTGGTTAAAATTATAAAAAATAAAAATCTGTTTGCATCATTGCCCTCATGCCAGCAGGGGACAGGAATAAGCTGATACAACAAAAGGGTTTAAATTTGAGCTACAAAAATAGGAGAAAACAACAACATAGACACAACACCAGAACACACAAGTAATTCAAGGAAATTAACAAAGCGTGGAAGGCACAACACAAAAAAAGCAGAGAAGGGATTAGTACTCTCATATTTATGCACCAGTGCAGACAATATTGAGAGAGAAATGACAACAGGACATTTCTCTTCAGCATGCTTTTATGGGCCGTGCTATAAAGTCACACAGTTACAGGCAGGAATGAAAATTAAATGCGCTGTCTGAAGTAGCAAAGTGTGTTAAATGGCCATCCACTGCTCGCTTTGGGTACTCTAACTGTGCTTTAAACTCTACCAAAGTGTGATGCACTTTTCAGCAGAAGGAGTCAGTGGGTATCCTCCTGGTGGAAAGTGTTACTCTAAGTGAATCCCACAGCACACACTCATCTGGACTCGTGCACAGGTGTATGCCAGCACAGAGCTATGTATAAATTCATCATGAATCAACAAGGGATCCACGAGAGGCAAACCCAGAGCTATTTACAGCTTCTGAACCTGCAAGCTATGACTAGAGATGGTTCCCTACTGCATCCACGTTCAGGGGGCAACCTTGTAACTCTAAAAAAAATACTTGCCAGCACACTTCCTTGGGAGAATTTCTGCTATTGCTCAGATGGTGGCTGCCTCACTCCTGGTGCCCACACTGGTGATGGGCAGGCACTTGGGTTTCCTGCTTCCAGTGATCCTAATCCTCTTTGGTCTCCATCAACACCAGAAGAAGGCTCTATCTCAGCTGATAACACCATTTCTAACCACAGTGGCACACTGCAGGAGAGCCAGACTACATCCTCCAGAGAAGTCAAAAGGCATTGCTCAGAAGGCAATTTTACTAGAACCTTTTCAATAAACAGAAGTCATGGTGCCAGGGTAGAGCACAAAACAGCACCGGAGGTAATAAAGTGCTGCCTAATTTATGGAAATGCAAGACACCATAATTCCATCTTCTGCTACACCAAAAATCTCAAGGAATCCAATCAGTTCAACAAGGAGAAACATAAAAAAAAAAAGTGCATGTGCAAGCAGGTTCAACCAGACACCCCTTAAGCAGAGAACTTACAATTATCACTTAGCCTTAATGATGTAAGCATTTGTTTCCTCAGAGAAGCCTACCTTTCAGTACTTCAGCTATAACAGAAGAGCAAAGAACATTTTGGAATGCAATGACAACAGCACACAAACCTGTTTCTGTAAACCACGAAGAGGTAGAATTGGGGTTGACAGTCTCAAACTTCACCACCTGGTTGAAGTCTCTTCCTCTACTGACACCAACACAAACTAAAGGGAATTCCTGCTCGGGGACTACCAGCATTTCAAACAATCTCAGTGGACAAGGTACAGGAAAATCTATGTGCTAGATGAATAAGCAGAAATAGTTATTAGAAGGGAAACAAATGTAGTCTGAGTTAGCTGAATATCTAATATCTATTAGATATTCAAACTGTACAGTAAATTTTATGACATACTTTGTAACATTAGGTTTACTTCTTCAGGTAAGAAGAACTGATAAATACAAAAGGCCTGAGTTAAGAAGCTTGGAGCACCTCATGCCAATTCAGTTAAAATAAACCAACATGTGTATTATCCTGTGTATTCTTTGCAGCTGCCCACAGACAACAGGAGTGCTCATCACTGCTCTCCCTGGCTACTGAGCCCTACGCCTTCTCTTCCAGGCTGATGCAGTTAGAGCAGCTGCCTTTTTACAAACATGAGCCCACCCTGGCTCTGTCTCTTCAGGTGATGTCAGATGGGGAGATAACCAGCACTTCTGGGCACCTCAGTGTCAAAACACAGAATAATGGTGACCTTCTCTCCAGTATGGGAGCAAGGCCCACTGTTAACCCATGTCTCCGCCTGCCAGCCCCAGTTTTCTACTGTGCAGCTGAAGGGCAATGTTCATGGAGAAAAGGGCTCACTTCTCTAACTGAAGGGCATCCCAAAAACATGAACATTTTAGAGTCAGTTAGTACATGACACATTTAAATAGTAATTTTCAGTATCATGTAGCAGAAACCAAGAGAAAAGTCTAATAAATCAAGAAATGACTAATACTTATTCTTAACAAGCCACTACAAGATAACTAGAAATCAACATGAGAGTAATTGCAATTTTACCTTGATTAACATAAATTTTTGCATTGGTTCAACCCATTCTAACAAAACAATGCTAGACTGTAGTGCTCCACAAAGGTACTTGTGGCCTGTGTAGGGATTTCTCACTGCCAAGAAAGGATAGAGAATTATCAGTGTACTAAGCACATACAAATTATAAACAATTGCCAACTATGTAAGAGTCCATTTCCTTTTGGAAAATACCCACCACCCCCACTCTAATCTTTCATATATTTAAAAAGCAGCTGACTGCATACACATTTGGAGTGTCTTGGGTCTACTGTGTTGGTGTGCCTAAGCTATCTCATAATCACCATAAGCAAGCTGTTAAAGAATGTTTTTTGCTACAACACAGTTACCCAGCAGGCAGTGAACAACAGCTCAGCTGCCCTTCAAGCACTGCCACTTTCAAGCGAGTCTGAAATCCAGGAGTAATTCTGATGAACACTTCAGATCATCAGAAAATGCAGCTGAAAGTGAAGAACAACAGAAGAGCAGGAAGTGCTGCTCTTCCATTGTCAGAACTCAATTAAAAACTGGCAGAGAACAATGAAGTTGCAAAATCGGGCCCTGTGAAGTTTCACAACTTCAATTCTACAACACTGACAAAATTTCACTCCTTAAGCACTGCCAACATTTCCTTTAAGACAAACAAGTGTTACCTTGCACTTTGTACAAACACATCTCAAGATCAGATTTTACTGTGCAGTGAAGTGACTGTGAGCCATCAGGCAATAAACAACAGTTTAGATAACCAGCTTCTACAGTCCAGAACTACCCAGAGAAGTGAAATATGCTCAGGCTACCTTACTGCCACAGAAACTCATCAGCAATCCCTTGGCACCTCAGACACGAGTGCTTTATTGCATTAATCCAGGTTCTCACCCAATGTCAGTCAGACTGGCTCCAAAGAGCAGCAAACAACGCTTGGTGTGACCCTGAGTGAGGCTGAACTCAGCAGCAGAAACCACAAAACAATCCCCAACACCTGGAAGGTGCAGAAAGAAGACCAGAAGTTCTTGTCTTTTTCTGCCTCCTGTGGCACTCCGGCTGCCCCTGCTGCAGACTTCTGTGCCAGCAGGAATGGGGGCTCAGCCCACCACAGTGACACTCTTCAGCCTCCCTCTCTGTGCTCACAAATCCTCACTCACACCTGTCATGCACCAAGGGCTCCAGGCTTAGCAGGCTGAGCTGTCTCTGAATATGAAGACTCCCCTCATGATGTCAAGTACCACAGCATCCCTGTAAAATCCTGTGCCTGGCAGGACAGGAAACACAGAGGAGCACACCACAAGGCTCCTTATTCTATGAACAGAAACCTAGAAACATACAGACTTCCAAATTAATTTTTCTGCCAGAAAGTCAGAGTTTTTACATACTCTGACCCATCACCTCACCCCTGTCATCCCATGAGTGTTCCCTGTAGCATTCATCAACACTCACAGTGGGTTGGGGATGTTTTAATCTGCCTGTCTCCCCTTTAGAACATGTCTTAACACAGTGCAGCATTGAGACTCTGGTAGCTGGCACATAATTAAGCACATTATAAAGGCTTCAGAGACAACACTGTCCTCAAAGAATTAAAAATACTCCTTTGCTTTTTATCACCCAATATTGGTAACAAACTTCTGCTAGGAATGCATGTGGCTTAGTCCTGGTGGCAACTTCTCTAAGTTTCTCCATTCATGGAGATTGGGTTCTTCTTGAGGATTGAATTTTGACATCATTCTGCTTCTCTGCATTTCTTGTAAATTGTCTTTAAATATAAAGAGCCAAACGGGAAAGTTTTCACTGCTTAAACCCAAGGACTAACCTAAATGAGCTCACCATCTGAACAGCTTTATAAAAACGACAGAAATCTGCTCTCCCTTCACCTCCTAAACCTGAGTCAGTAATCCTAATATTGCCACCATTTGTGCTGCCCCTTCACGCTTATTCTCCAGACCCCTACTTACCAACACAACACTTTTGACACCATTTAGTGTCAGGAATTTTCGTAGATACTGCAAACTTCCTACAAAAGATAAACACAGAATTATTGATCCACTAAAACGATTGAGTGAATTTTCTTTTTAGACAGTCATTGATAGAAAATACAAGTCTGTGTGTTTCTCATGACAGCATGGAAACAATAATGTGAAAATTTCTCAGATAAGCCAAAATGTTATTTGCTGGGAACAGGACTCAGAGTTTCTACAGGGATTAGAAGACAACAGGAACTATTGAGACCAGCCGCAGTACTCCTAATAAAAATAACTAATTTGATGCTGTAGAAAAGATGGGAATAAATAGATTGATAGACAGATGCTGCACTCAAAGCCGTGAACTGGGGAAAGAGTTATGTAACACTTCAAATGGAACTGTCCAGAAGTGACTGATAATGCAAAAGGACTGAAGAGCATGAAAACTGAGTACTGGTCACAAGTTTTCATTGGAACAAGTCATGGAAGGTTTGAAGGGAACAACTCAAGGACACTCCAGGGAAAGAAGCTGGAAAGTAGACTTATCACAGACATTTTCTGCTACTGAATGTCTGCCTACCAAGTACCATAAACTGATGTTAGAACATTTGAAAAATGAATATACAAACCTCACAAATTACTTCAAATTCAATTTTGCTTGCCTTTTCTCTACCAAAACCTCTGCTTTTACCATTTCGCACACAGCACTCATCATCATGGTATTCCAGAAACTTGTTTAAGAATACACTTTATAGTCTGATAGGAAAAGAAATTACATCCTCCTACATACTTCAAATGTTTGTCTTTTGCCTGGCTGAACGTGACTACCCTACAACCAGAGGTAAAACAGGAAAACAGATTATCTAAATTAATCTCTCCTGCCTTTGAATGACTGGCTTGGCACTCACATTCAGGTTGTGCTGCATTTATCTTGAGAAGTGACATGACTGGACAAGAAATTTTCTGAGTCCTCTGCAACTTAGGTGAGGTACCACTCCAGGCAGAATCTAGTATGGTTTTCCTAGCATGATCCTTATGGTAATTATGGTTATTAGGCCACTGCTGATTCAGTCCTCACCCTAAAATCACCCACCAAAATCAAATTTGGAAGAGAGGAGCAGAACAACAGTGCAGGAACACAGAAGATAACAATTCAAAGCACAAATTATCTCTTAGTTATTTAGAATTTACCCTCTAGGAAGAAAACAATTTTCAGACAAGTGTTGCACCATTGTTTGCAGGTAACTGTACAAGAAGCCTTTCCTGAACCCAAGAATTACATGTTAATAGGTTTTTAATAGAACCAAAGGTAGCAGATAGTTATATTTTCTACCATACAATTTCCTACCAGAAATCGTATTCTGTTAGAAGAACCAGTGTCTCACTATGCACTTACAGAATCAAAGATTTTTCTACAAACTAGATGAGTGTTACTCCCTTCTTCTGCTGGGACTTGAATGGGCTAATACTGAGGCTTGTTTGGCAGTGTCCTGGTTGTGGCCAGGACAGGGTTAATTTTTGCAGCAGGCAGGAGGGGCAGAGCCATAGATTTTGTTTAGCACCACGAACAAGCAGGATTTACCACACCAGGCTAATACCTGAAAATAGCTATGCCCAGAAACAAGAGGTCTCATAACCAGAAGGTCAGGTGCACCAAAATCCATTTCTCTAACCAGAGTAATTCACATCCTGACCCATGGAAATGCAGGGCTCAGCCCTCTGATGAATGCCCAGAGTTAGTCACTGCAATCTGTGAACAGAGCCCCCCACATCTGGTGTTCCCAGAGCTTCCCAAGCATCTCCTGAACTCCCAGAGTTAAGATATTCTGATATATCCACGGATGTGTATTTACCTGGGAAGTATTCGGTCAGGGAGTTTATGTGCTGGAATAGCAACAGGTAACTTTTGCATTTGCCTTGCATAATCAAAGAGTCCTGGTAGATTATGGGAATAAAGCTGAGAAGCTTTACCTGGCAATTAGAAAACAAACCACACTTCAAATACGAAACCAAGTGTTTACCAGCACTACCACTCAAAGACAGCACAGTAACTTACCAGATATGGATAACAAACAATTGTTCATGACATATAGCCAGGTACATCTTCGAGGAAATAGCTGGCACGTGGAAGAAAAAAACAAAGAAGAGCATTCAATTTGATATATGCAAGACAATTATCAATTAGTATCTGCTTAGATGACAGAACCAAACTAATACTGACTTGCTTTTTGCAGCAGAAGTAAGTTTAAGCCGAGTAACGTTTACCTCTGGATTCCAGAGTTAGTTCAGAGTAAATCTTGCGCACATACACTATACTTAATATATGAATTAACATTTAGACAATTAGCACATTTTATACTTATGTCTTCAGGTATATTATAATCCACAGGATGTCATTAGAAAGACCAATCAACCCTTTTCCAAAAAATTCACATTTTCTCCTTCAAAGAAGAAAACCTCAACAACAAACTTCAGTAAACCAAGCATGGTCAACAAACCACAGCCATTCTAAAGCCTGTGACAGCCCAAATCTCTTGAAACAATTAAAACTGGCACTTTGAAGGGATTCTTCACCTGCATGAGTACACATGTCACTTAAGTGATGGACGAGCACAACAAATGCTCAAGGCAGAGCTGTTTTTTGTCAAATCCTGTCAATTCCTAAAAAGATGGTGAAAGCAACAAGACATCCCTAAAAAAACCCCAAACAAATTGCAACTACTTTTTTCCCCTCTCCCCTTACTTCTGGAACTTACTGGCACAAGAAACGCTTCTGGTAATAATCTACCAAACTGCCTGAATCAAAATTTAACATGCAAGGTTGATTGACCTTCTGTAGGTACCTGAGCATATTGTGACTCACTAGGTTTGGATCTGAGGATTAAAGAACAGCAGTTCTTCAAATCAGCAGGTTAACTGACCTGTCACTCATTCCTCTTCTTCCACACGTGACTGGCTGTGTTAGGCAGCCTTTTTTCTTGTCTCTAGGTGCTTATTAAAACATTTCCTTAAAGCTCACTAGGCAACACACCACAGGATTTTCATTACAGCTCTTCTCCTTCCTTGCCAGTTAAAAACCAAACCAAAACCAAACCCCAAAGAGTGAAGAAAAAGCCCAAACCTTTCCTTGGTCTACCTGGCCTACAAGAACTATTGCATTAGTGCTATTTCTCAGGGTAGCTGTTACAGCTGCAATGCAGCAGCAGAGTGGCACCTGAGCTAAGTTTAAACCAGGTAACTCGAGCACCACTATGATTATGGGTTACACTAAGCTCAGCTCAAGCCAGCTAGGTCTCCCTCTCAACAAAACAGGAATCTTTCCAATGTCTGGATCCTGGAGGATGAACAACCACCAGTGCCTCCAGCTGACAGTGTGAATGCTGGCCTTGTAAATTCCTCCATCCTGCTGGCAGGTGCACAGCTCCCTATGGCAGGGAGAAGGCAGGAAAGGAAATGAGTCTCTTGGAGAGTAACACAAGACCTGGAGAACACAAAGGCCAGCAACTTGCATTTCTCCCCTCCCCAGAAACCTTTTAAAAAGTTACTTTGCAAAGACAGAGCTTTAGGTGAAATTCAGGAAGCTGAGTCTCTTCAGCAAAGCTGCTTTTAAGACCACAAGAAGAGACTCCTGTGAATAAAGGATCTCCTTGCTTCCCTGGAGCTGAAACACGTTTGTTGCAAAGATTCTGTACTGTAATGAAGTTTTATGGAAAACAGAAACTTTCATCCAAAATGCATTGGGGAAATTCCACACTATTTACCTAACCATTAAACTGCAGAGCAATGCACTATGAAGCTTGAAACAGAGAGATGAAGATCTCCTATATAAACATGGTTCAGCCTACAAACACAAACATGACTGAAAAGTATCCTCAGTAGCAAATATTTAAGGTAATTCTCAGTGTAGCCAATGCCTATGTAAATATAGCAAAAGCCATTGTTACAAGGATTATACAACATTAATCTGAGTGGTTAAAAAAAGTGATGTATTCTTTTTAAACCAAAAATATACCTGCTCCATTGATGTTTCATGAAGTTCATTGAGGTTCAGCGTGTAAATACCTTCTTCTGCTCCAAATATCAAGTACTGATCTGCAAACACAAACAAAAAGAGGTAGAAATCTTAATTTCAGGAAGGCTATGTACACCTTTACCAAAAAAATACATTTATACACATGGAAACAAAACAAACCGTAATAGTTACAGTGTTTGAAAGTTCAGAAAATTAATCCTGGTAAGGAAGCTTTAATTTATGAATGGGGCTGTTTTAAGTCATTAGGAAAGCTCAAGGGTTTTTTTGAGTAATAATTGAAATTTTAAATAAAAGCAATTCAAGCACAAGCAGGAAATCACGTGAATAATTTCAGCATATCCTACTTAGACATCTCCATATATTCTGGAAATATCCATTGCCCTCTTTGAGAGTACTTCTATAGCAGCATTGACTGGAGCATTTTCTCAGTAGCCTGTGGGTGCCTCACTTCTTGAAGACAATCAAATCCCTGGACTGTACAGAGCCATGCAAACAAGGCAGACATCTCCCAGGAGATGATGTCAGCTGCTAAGGATTTACCCTTCCCTAATTCCAGTTTCTAAAAAAACCCAAATATTTTCTTTCTGACCAGCTCAGTAGTGTGTCTATATAGCTTACAACCAAAGGGTGTAATGGCAGGAAAACATGTACAGTTTTACCAACTATCCCTTTTATCAGGCCAGATATTAAAGCACTAAAATTTATGCAAAAATAAACAGCTGCAGGATCCTGTAGGGCCAGAAAGATCTCAACGGAAAAAATACCAAGTGAATGATAAAGAAATCAATCTCAGCTAAGACCTCTAAAAGTCAGATTTTTTACAAATAAATTAGGATTGTCTTCTTTTGGACTAAAATGTTGAGAAGAGCCTTTAACTTCAATATAATTTATTCTTTTGAATCAAAGCAAAAAAATTTCATCCAATATATCTTAAAAACAATACAACCTTAGACAGCAGTGGCATAATTAAAGAATGACTCCTGCTTATATGAATATATGTCTGCTTTAAAAGGAATAGTCCTGCTCATCTAAGCACTCTTGAAAATCAAGGAGAGGACAAAATGGGTAAAATACTCGTCATATAGTACCTCTTGTATCTGGATTTATCCAAGATGTTGCACAATGAATTTTTAATGGACAGCCATTGAAAACCTTTGAAAAGCAAGCACCCATCTGTAGAAGTAAAAATATTAAATATATACATTTGAAAAATTAAAATCTGATCTTCCCAAAAGGATTATTTTTACTTCAAGTAGTAACAAAAAGATAAGAGTCATACAACTGGCTCAGCATTGCTAAGTCATATCAGATTTTTTAAGTAAAAAACCAAATACTACAAACATTCAAAAAACATGCTCTTTCACCCTGCTCCCACCATGCAGTTGTGTGACTCAGCAATACTCACATGTACTTTAGGTGTGGGAGGAAGGCCGTTACTAATTGGTTTCTAGAAAATAAAATTAAAAAATATGTTTACAGTCACACTACACTTGAACATCTGTATTCCCTCCCCACACACAAACACCCAGGAGAATTTTCTTTCATTAAAATCTCTGCTACGCTTCCCTAAGACAGCCTCACTGAATGTTTGCACAGTCTTGTGCAGTATTTTCACACTGCAACGGTGCCTGTAAGAATGTAATTTCCAGTACTAGAGAGTTTATGCAATATTGTAACAATTGCTCAACCCTTCAGTATCACAGCATTAAATGTTACCACTCAGTGCCATATGCACTTCTTCCCTGTGTCAGTATCAATTTCTCCTACCACAAATAAGCTTCTGAACAAACAGATTTTACAGGTAAATACACAATTTCAAATAACAAGTTCAAAGCTGTCCAGGTAATCCTACTTTCCCAAGCATTGCCAGAATTACTGGCACTTCCTCAAAACAAAAGAAAGACTCATCGCCAAGTTTCTAGTCTATTTCCTCTTCACCTCTCACAAAAAAATTCCATTTCTGGCCTTACACTTGGAAGGAGCCCTCAAAGAGGGCAGTCCCATGTTACATTTCATCTATTCTGACCCCAGCATATTCCATTCCCTCATTTCCCAGTACAACACATGACATGGCTCTCATGATGTCTCTTAGGTGTGGGAAAGAGCAAGTAAATTGTATCTATTTGTGACTACATTTGTTTCTAAGGAAAATTAAACACTGACAAACTTCAGTCTGTATCACAACCAGACAATCAAGGAAAGCTGTGCTTTGATTCAAAGTAAACAAGATGCCATCCAGCATCATTTCCATATTAAAGAGCATGCCTGCTCCTTTTCCTTGCACATGTAGGACAGTCAAGACAACTCTAAAAGGACACCCAGAAGCTTAAATACCTACCAGCATTTCCTTCTTTTCCTTCCTTGAAAAGCTGGTGTCTCTAGCTTCACTCTGTTGATGTGGCAGTTCCTCTCTTTCACCATTTAATTGCACAGAATTGACTCCATTACCTACAAAGATTCATATTTAAAAATGTGTTCCCCCACCCTCACCTCCAAGAGTAATCTAGCCTAAAAACTCTTCTAAGTGGGCCAGAATTTCCAACTAAGTCAGAACATATACTATATACAATACAGTAGCAAATACCCTGATTTATTTGTGAAGCATGCACTTTCCTACATGTGCACACATCCAATCCCAGTCCCTGACTTCTGGTAATTAATGTAACAGCTCTAATACAGTAACTCTAACAACTCTAACAGGAGCACAGAGAGGGATGCAGCCACAGTTAGGAGGGAAAATGTGCTGAGCATACCTAAAGAAATACTTGCCAGTAACACTTCAATTATTGATTCCTTAAAAACACAGCCTTGTTAGTGTCAAATCTTTAATGAGTCACCTGCAGTACTAAGTGTGAGGCAAGGAAAAGCTACCAGAGCAATAGTTCAGAGGCAGACATTGAGATTAAGAGAAGCCAGCCCAAGACTGAAGGCATCAGCCTGACAAAGGCAGAAAATGAACAGTGAGCAGACAGTGAACACAATTACCTCTTATCCTCCCCAACCCAGGTCATTACATACAAAAGCAAACTCTGAAAGCTGAACTCTGTTCTTGACATGACAAATGACAACAGCAGCTGACACACTGAACCTGACACCTACAAACACTGTTTCACCAGTCCTGATATTCTACATTATAAGCCTGTTGCTTAGGAAAGCAACTGTGACACCAACGGATCAGCAGGAATTGTGTCAGGGATTTGACAGAAGGTACATTTGACCCTCTTAAAGAGTTAAATTCATGCTTTTTCCATGAATTTTGGCTTTCAGGCACTTTTTTTACTTTCCCACCATAGAAAAATTATCTCAGTATCTTTCAATGTGTTCACAGCTAAGAATATAGAAATCAAATCCCTTTAGATTATTTAAGAAATACCCGTATGCTCCTCGGGGTCACTTTTATTACCTAAAGGATTAGATTTCTGTGGAGGTAACCGAGGAGGTGGTGGTCTGGGGGGAACATGAGATGTAGATTTTGCTGGACTCTCTGATGTTGGGCATCTCTTGATCGTCCCTTGATTTTCATTTTCAGAAGAGTAGCTCTCTTGGGGGATAAATATGGATTTAGGCTGAAAGAGACATAATAATAACCAAAACATAATGAAAAAAGATTCAAAGCAGTTGAGCATCCATGCCACTTATCAACGAGGATAAAATCCCACATGCAGCATACAGATCCTGAAATCTTCACAATTAAAGAGCCACCAATACAGTAATTTAAATATTCTCCAATTATTTGTTTATTTAAAGTCCATTTTTCTTCTAAGCAACCAAATCCCCCTCACTTACCTTTGGTGGTAAAGGAGGTGGCACTTTAGGTTTCATAGTAGCACTGTAAAGAGAAGAAACAAAATAAAACAGAGAGAGAAAACTCAAATTGCAGTCTTCAAGAAGATACAGGGTTTTATAAAAGCCATACAAATAAATACCATTAACTTGTCAGGAGCACCATTACATCCACGTAACTGCATCACAAATACTTTCAAACCTTTTGTTATATCTCAGATACTGTATGAAAACAAGGATCACAGGCTCCCCCCAGACAGCAGAGTGTCATGAACTGGTTTGTTGAAGAAACACAAACTTGTGCAGAACAAAGCAGGGAGAAACAGAAGAGCCTGACATTTGCTCTGTGGAGAGGAGAAACTTTAGGGTACCAGTGAGCTGAAGGTGAGTCACAAGAAAACTAGTGAAGACCATTCCTTGGAAAATTTATGTTGATGGCTTAGAACAGCCTTACACATAAAAGCAAAATCCATCTGCAGTGCTCAGCTACACTCTGTGTAGCTTGGTTGGTGGATTTCTGGTTGATGAGTCTCTTTTTTCATGAAAATCTTGGGAAAGACAACTTCTTCATGCTAGAACAGCTTGGTCCAACAGCACAAGATATTACCAGAAAACAACATAGCTGAACCATCAGGAGTATTCTTCCTCTCCTGGTTCTGTGGTTTAAAAAACATGCTGCATTTAAAAAGAAAACACTGAACTCTGAAATTCTGCACGTTTTGAAAACCTCTTCTGCTGTCCTGTTTCCTAATCTTTTAGGAACAGAAAATTATTTCCACTAAATAAACTAGGAATACAGCTGCAAAAACTTGACATCCTTCCACATTATTTTCCTTATTTTTAAATTATGTTCAAAGTAGTAAGACATCTGCTTGTTTGTTTACAGGCCAACAACTCTTCATTCTTTTCAGGAGTTTCTGTCCTGGCATTTGATCTGTTGTTTGGATTTCAGAGAAGCTAGAAGAGGATTCTGAGAACAAGTTCCCCTGCGTCATGTACTTCAGCTGCTTTGGTAGTAGAAATTACCTTCTCTCAGCAATATGGGGCCAAGCTGAAGTCCTCAGTCATGAGGGTTGAAGCTCCATTTCCATTTTCTTTTGTATTCTTCCTGCATTTCAGACCAGCAATGTGACTGGGCAGCCAAAGAAAGCAAAAAGGCAACAATCTGGCATGCATGTCCCAGATGTGTGCACAAAGTGTGCCCTTATTTCAACAAGAGGATTTGGGTGCAGTTTGTCACTGCTATTCCTGCAGGACAGTGCCCCAGTAATTTCTGCTTTCCCAGCTGCCATAACCAGGAAATTCAGGCATCAGCAGCCTTGCTGCACATGAGAGAGAAAGAAATATCAAAACAGTCAAAATTATTAAATGAAGAGTGATAACTTTATATTGTTCTCTGAAACATGGATTCTCTGCTGCTACAATCACCTGGTTTTGTGCAGTGGCAGCAGTTTGGGCTGGAATGGCTACACTGGATTCACTGGTTTTTTTCTGGATCTGAAAGGAGAAGTGACTGATGTCACAGGTGCTCCTCAGCTGCAGCTCCACCTCAGAGAATATAAACCAAACCAAAGCCACAATCTTCAGTGGGCTCCACAGAAAGATATTCAAGACCAGGCAGATGAACCAATAATTGCAGCAGATACCAAGAGAAAGGCACAGATGCAGAATCTGTCTGGCCCAAGGTTGAGGGATTCAAGCTTTTACACACTCAAACCCTCTCTGTAGCGCAAAAGTACTTAGGGTGAAACATCAGAAGAAACAAAAAATACCAAGACAATTCTAGAAGACAATCAGTGACTACTGGTCCCAGGGTCAGATGAATTGGAACCTCTCCAGAAGCTGTTTTCAGGTTCTTTCTTGCCTAACCTAAAAACCAAAATCTACAGAAACACAACAATGCCATAAGCCAATGGCTGTTTGCTGTAAGCCAGCTGAGGCCAATGCTGTTTGAAAGTTCTGATGAAGCTCATGCAAGGAACAAGGATCTCAAAGCACTGGACAAAGAAATCAGTGCTAGCGCTTCAAGACAGCAGGGATCAAGAGGTTCCAAGCCCTGAAATATTAATGAAGTTGATGATACTGGCTACAAACAGAGCAAGAAATGTGGGGGGGGAAGAAACATCAAACAAAAAGGTTTGAACAGACACAGAGCTGTACACAAAAAAAATCCAGAGGTTCATATGGATGGAGGAACCAAGCTGGGGTGGCTCACAAAAGCAGTAAAATGACTCAAAAGTGGAAAGAAAGAAAGAAAGGTTACAGTTTGGTTCTCTGCAAGAGAGAGATGCCAGCAACAGATAACACATGTTTTAAAGGTTCCTTGTATGAAGCAACAGCTTCCCAAATTATCCATTAACAGAAAGCAAACAAAAATTACGTCTCAATGACATCATTCTTCTCGGTCTTTACACCAGGTTTCTTTAGGAATGTAAATCTACACAAACTGGTTTTGCTTTTTAAATTGTTTCAGCTCTCATCTATCAATCGAATGGAGCCCAAGAATACTTATACCAGTGGGATTTAACATGAATATCATTAATTTGACACGTGCCTTTGCAGTCACATAATCTTGCTCTCTCTGAGTAAAGGAAAGTCAGCTCTATTCCACAAACCAAGCACTCATACAAGCATCCTCCTAGTTGAGAACACTGACAGAACAAACTCAAACATCTAGAGAAGCTTCTAATGTATATTTTTAATCTACTTTTCAGGAGCTTTATTTTAATACACAGTTATTAGTTCTAAAGAAGGCACTCAGACTGTAGCCAGACAAATAATGATGCCAAGATTTTGTTCCATAATAGAAAATAAAAAGGAATTCTTCAATCAAGAAACAGGATTTTCCCCTCTCCCCAATTTATAACCATCAGCAGAATAAAACCACTTGTGATGTAATCCAGCAACAACATTAAAACACCTATCTTTAAAAATGCTCTAGCAAAAAGAATCCCAAGTTGTTATAGAATGTGATTCAACCTTTTTTTTTAAATACTCATCTATTCAAGATTCTGATTTTATTTATTTTTACAAGAAGGACTTACTGTTTAGAATCATCATCTGCATCATCATCATCTTCTAAATGTGCCACGTGTCCCCTAAGAAAATGAACAAGGTACTATGGTTGAGTGAGTTATATCAGAATTACCTTGACTGTTGTGAAAGATTCTGAGCTCAAAATCTACCTCTTTTATAGAATTTTACTGTCTTTTTAAAAAATCATTATTGTTCTTTAAAGTACAGCTGCAATCTGGACAACTGTGCCTCTCTCACAGGCTCTCAGCAAACACAGAGACAAACAAGAATCAGTTGTGACAGACAAAAAAAAATCAATGCACAAATCACTTTTGAAACACACACAAGAGGAAAAAAAGAAACAGAATTACCGCTGATGTAGTTCTTCTTCAACTGATTTTAAGAGACTCCTTCAGCATTAAAGAAGAACAAGAACATAATTTAATTGTGGTACACAAGCACAATCATCCAAAGCCAGAACAAAAGTACCTATGATTCTATCAGTAAATAATCCAAAGCATGTTATTTCAGCTGGCTTTCAGAATATTCATCCAGCATCCAATGAAAATGAATATAGCTGCAATTTTTTTAAATTTATTGTTCACACCACACCCTTTCATGTGGGTTTATTAATTAATGTGCTGCTATTAAGTGCAATGGTCCTTTTTCCTCTTACTGTAAAACAAGGACCATGATACTTTAATCCAATTTAAAAGAAATCCATAAGAAAATCTTAATACTAAACAAAATAAACAGACTGACAAGTATGAAACTACTGTTGGGATAAATTAATTCTTCCCTGGTTAATTTTTGTAACATTCTGAATTTCATCGTTACATTTTTGTCTGAAAACACAGAGAAGACTCACAGGACTAAGGAACAAGAGACTTTCAAAACACATCAGTACTGATTTTTTTCCCAATTAAAGACTGTGCAAAAATATCATGCTCTATGCTTAGGTTTTCTGCATTTTTAGTATGATTTAATTAAGCAAATCAAAGCTAAGCATCCTAATTCTGGCATGCATAAATGTAATCAAGCAATTGTGTGTAAAGGGAAAATTACATGGAAAATTATTTCATGAGATTAATGTATCAAGATGATTAAAGGTATGAGCATGAAGTTAACGGGCTTGCCAAGAAAGATAAGTTTTATTTTTTAAAGCATCTATAACTGCATGTGCACTACAAGATAAAGAAGGGCATGAAGTAATGGCACAGAGCAGCGCTGGCAGCTCCCAGATGGGGTAAAATTGTGCTCTCTGGGACACATCATGCACAATATTTTGTAAACAAGTAGACCAAGATAACAGCTCTCAAAAGGAAGCTTACACCACCACAAAGACAAGATGGTCAATACAGCCTCAAGTACTGAAAAGTGCTGCACTTCTGTAACATTAGAGTTACTATTACTTTGCAAATAAACAAGTGATTTTGGAGTTTTAACTGAGAGAAACAAGTTTCACCTATCTCACCACATCCATTTCAACTAATCTGTCCTTCCATTAAAATAGCCTTGAATGAATTAAAGACAGAAAATGCAGCTGCTTACTCACTTATTTCCACCCAGGAAGTAGCCACACTGAGGACCATGACCATACTCCAGCTGTAGGTCCTAAAACATAAGAGAATGAATCCGTTAAGATGAACAGGTGAGCACCAACACACACCCTGCACCACGCTGCTGTGGCCCCTGTGCAACACCTGAGACCCCAAACACGCTGAATCCCCTGCCCTTCCTGCCCCCAGCACCTCTCTCAGGCCCACTGCACCCAAAAATCTCCTCTCTGCTCCATCTCTAATTCCTTTTAACTCTGACCTTAGCCCCTGCCTTGCACACAAGAGATGATAAAGCCGGCTGCAGAAAAGGAAATAAAACAACATCAAAAATAACAGAACAATAAGACAAAAAAAATAAATAAAATTCAGGACTTTGCAATCTACCAGACTCCATAGAGAACCCAGCTACCCCTCACTGGCACATTTAGTAGTCATTTCAGAAGGGGAGTAGTTCTGGCAGGGAGTCTGAAACCCTTTAGCAGAGGGAAACATTTAAAAAATAGGCAGAAAGGACAATAAGTGCTTTTATCACTCTGGTTATACCAATACATGTCAGGAAGATCTTTTCTTTTGGAAAAAAAAAAAAAAAAAACACAACAAAAAAAACCCCAACCAGAATTAACAAAGTCAAACACTCCAGCAATCATGGAGTGCAGGCTACACAGAAAAAGACGTGGCAATAGGCCTTCGACACTATTTTTAAATAAACACCATAAGGGTATAAATATTTAATGCATTAATGGAGTACAGGGACCCCACTGAAGCACAATAATCTGCATCCGCTGGGAGAATACTGCTATAATTACAGTCTTTTTTCTTCAGGTGGATCACAACAGGAGAAATCTGAGCATAAATTTGCTCCCAAAATAGTGAGTGTATTCACCAGGAGAGAAAAATTATTGATCACCTAAATTAGTGATAAATGGAGCTACACTCCTCCTTCTCAGGAAACATTTTAAAGGTCTCCCAACATCTTCCGTTGAACCCTTTCAGCTGCAACCATATCTAAAAGCATGTCACCCTTCAGCAGGAGGCCCAGATACCCAGGTTTAAGATGAATAAATCTGGATTAGATGGGGCTGATCTTTCAAAAGGGCATTTTTCAAAATCAGAGGTAGTCTCACACCAGATTTGCCAGTGTTCCAACTAGAAACCACTGCAGCCCTCAGCTCCAGGCTGAAGGGCAATCACA
This sequence comes from Trochalopteron elliotii, assembly GCA_024734555.1. Lineage (NCBI taxonomy): Eukaryota > Metazoa > Chordata > Aves > Passeriformes > Leiothrichidae > Trochalopteron > Trochalopteron elliotii. Next base: position 58,259 of record JANPWX010018752.1, on the reverse strand, counting down.
TTAACACAAAGCTGTAAATTAAATGCTGTTTTTTGCTTGCCAAGGAGTTTCAGGTTGTTTACTGCACCCTTTAGTTTGCCCTGTAAAGTTAAGTAGTAGTTTGCACATGGGTGTGTCTACCACAGCTGTCAGTAGCATTTGGTTGCTTCAGTGACCTTACATGTTTTCCCAAAACAAGTGAAATACTGTGGAAAAACCACTATGTAACTGGTAATTACTTGACAGAAAAGAATGTATAGGTCAGAGGGCTGAATAAAAATTGCAAATGCAAGCCTGGTGCCTGCATTTCCTGAACCGCAGAGAGACTGGCTTGTCAATCTCTGTATCAACTTTATTATACATCTTTGTTCTAGAATTAAATGATCCCCTCAAAGCTCCAAACTCCATCCAGTTCTATCAGTCTGACTCCTCACCACCAGTGGATGCTCTACAATCAACAAGAAAGATTCAACTCTCTTTGCTCCCAGTACTTCCATTACTTCTATCCAATCTCAGAAACTTCCACCTGCAAGCACAGATATTCTGAGGATTCAGGCTCTAATCACAGAGCAGAAAATCACAAGACTGGCCACATAAGATGTCACCAAACTCACAAGCAAGTAGGTGAAACAGGTTGTGTGAGTCTCTGTAAGAGGATGCCAGAACAAAGACTGGGAAACTGTTGAGAAAAGTAACCCCAGATCAGGGTAATGAAATCTGAGATTTTCACCTTGAAGAGACAAGCCTTCCATGTTGCAAAATGCTGGGCAGACCCAAAATGGCTGTCCATTTGGATCTCCACACTGTGCAATGTATGCTGTATGTGTATGTATGCTGTACATACAGTGTATAGCAATGACAAGGAAATTATTAAGGGAAAACAAATAAACCCACCTAAAACAAAAGGAGCCCTCCTCTGCCACCAGACCTTTTAAGAGTTTTTGGAATTTTCCTTATCAAAGATGACATCTCCCAGAATTACTTATGTTAAAATGTTTTAAAGGGCAAAACCATTGTTTTGATTCTGTTTACTGTTGTGTAACATACAGTTGACTGTGATTTTAACTGGACAGGTATACTCTTCCTAATCCCTTTAAACACTGCTGGTTTTCACTCCAAAGGCAGGGTCAAGTACTACATGACCAGGGAAATTTCTCCTTTTGACCTCCTGATAAATACTGAGAGCTAGAGAGGTTTTTAAAAGTGAAATATACTTTTCTTCTACTTTCTATTTTGAATACACACAGAATTCATAATTTTGTATTAACTAAACCTATTCTAGCTACTTATTTGATACAGAAACATTGGTAAATGCTGCATGTATCCAGCAAAGCCTCCAGTGAGCTGTTACACTGCACCGGAACACACAACAGAAATAGATTTTTTTCAAAGCCACACATCAAGGTAGGAAAACTTATAAGTTATGAATTTCTACTGGAATCTCACAAATAACTACCACCAGAATTCTCCAGAACTCAGAATTCTCCACTTTTGATTCACAATGAGCACAGGAGGATGTGAAGAAAACAGTGAAACAGAAAGTTCCGTTGAGTGACGTTAAAAACACATCTCAAAATTGTGACAACAGTCCTTGGTAAGTTTTATAATAGTCACAATTTTTGAAGAATGTATTGAACAGCATGGGGTAGAAGGAGGATGGGAAAGGACAGTCCGGTCATGAGACATGTTCTCATTCTGCTCTTAGACCCACAGATACCAGGCTAGCAAGATACGTGACAACACTGAAAGTAGCATTAAAATAAAAAAAAAAGAGAAAATTTTAAAAAGTGTTAAACTGCAAAGAGGAAACCCAAAGCAAACCAAACAGAAAAGCCAAAACCACACTCTCAAAACCAGAGGACAGGGATGTTGCCACCAGGTAGGGAAATCTAAGTTACTGATCTCAAAACAAAATGTGAACACTCTTATAAGGAAGCAGTACAGAAATTTCTTTCCAAGAAAGCAAAGACAGTCTAAGCTTCCACTAATTATGTTTCTGGCAGATTCAAGTCACACCAGGCCAAGAGATGATGTAACAAACAAACAAACCTCTAAGAACAAAAAAATCCCATAAAACCCAAGACATTCTCAAACACGTCAGTTTCCCACCCTCCTCTTAGTGCACTTATATGAAACATCTCAGAAATCCACAAAAGTTAGTAGATTAATGCTCTTCATTTAGTGCAGAATGTTTCTTCCCTTTCCTCAACAGTTTGTACAAGACTTGAATGCATTACTTATCTAACTAAACGAAGCACAGAGAAATAAGAACACTCACTTCCTAGAGGAATTTCTACACTGTGATGCTAGCACACCGAATTTTTTAGCAGTTACAGCAACATAAAATTTGGAAAATGTATCAGACTTTAAATGATGCCAAATGCCATTGAAACAGTTATGAATCCACTTTCTGTTATTTCTATTAAGTGTATATTCATTCTGTAACATAATTACCATCTGGAGAATTCAGAGACTTACACTTACAAAATTTTATAGTCTTGCATGGGATAATTTACAAAAACCTACCAGACAAAAATACAAAGAAAATGTTTCTTCTATTTTCAATCGCCCTCCAAAAAAAAAGAACAAATTATGCACCATATGGCAGTGAAGAAATTAAAATGAATGCATAACACTAAGTGCCTTCTATAAGTGATTCAAGTAAATATGAATACAGGTTAAATACTGTCAATGTTGCACGTAAGAATTTCTTTCTACACTACAGAAACACACATTTAGACTAATAGTTACATTGAATGGTTTTTACACAGATGAAAACACCACTACTACAACAACAGGACAAAACATGAAAAAGGAAAACAAGGACAAAACTAACACTGACAAAGAAAGGCATAAGACGAAAAATACCAGGTTAGATCTTGCAGTGTAGTATATGTCTTCTGAATTGTCCAAAAAATCGCTATTGTCAGGCTGTGCATTAGACAGAGATCAAGAAAAGCAAATTATTTAAATTGTGACTGAAAGCCAGGTGCACATAACAGTAAATTTTCTTGCTAAAAAAAAAATAAATTACCGTTAGTTGAAACTCCAAACTGCGTTAAGACAGTTCTGGGGATGGGGTTGAAACAAGCTAAGGGAATGGTCACATAACCAAAATGATGAACTCTTGTTCATCACCTGAGCTGTGGCAATGTGTGACAAACTGTCCCAGCAAGAGCCCAGCTCAACACCTCGGTGCAGCACTGACAATAACTCCTCATGCTGCAGGGTCCAGGCCTTGGTGCACTCACACACAAACTGAGTGTACGTTCAGGCACGCTTGGTGAGACAGAAGCAAAAGCATCAGAAGTGTCTTAATGAAAACAGATCCACACTGTTACTGCTGGAGGAAGAGTCATCTCCCACTTGTATTTCAAAGACTTTCTCTGCCAGAGTGGGTGTCACAAACTTCTCCCACACACTGGTTTCTGCTGAGGCTCTTTGTGAAAGCATCCGTTCTTTGAATAGGTCACTTGTTTGCAATTTGTCATGCCAATTTAAATTGTCCATTGGTTCTTCAGCTAATCTACAACTACATGCTTTTAATTTAGTGTCTGGACCCAACATCGTTATTTTTGAAATCACAGATCTGTTTTATATGGGAAGAACAGATCAGGTCTGCATGCCTCTTTCTCACATAAGGCATGGAGCAGTTAATTTTCCTCTTCAGAAAGATCCAAACAAACAGAGGTGTTCCATATAGACAGGTTTCACATATGCAACATCTGACTAGAACAGACAATACTAAGATATTTTCTTATCAGCAGAACTGGTCTGGATGGTTCAAGTCCCTTCATCAAGCACAACTTCTGAGATTCCAAAGTGCAAAGGTCCTGACTGCTAACACACAGTGCAGGAAAAGGCTCGATTCCTCCCTTCCAACAACACCTGTCAAAGAACTGCTTTCAAAAGCTGTGCTTTAAACCCCTTAGAAAATCTTTCTCCACTTTAGCAACTCAAGTTCCTAAGGTGCAATAAAAGCACCACTTCCCCATGGAGTTATCCACTATGGTTTGTACAGTCAGCCACCGATAAAAACAAAGAAATAGGAAAAGTATTTTTAAAACTTCAACCTCCCCACTAACATCTTTTTACAATTAAGATTCTTTGTGTGTATAAATAAAACTCTTAATGACCAAGAGCATGATAATTTCAACTACACAATGCTTCTGATTGTATTTTCTTTACAATCCAGACCATGCAACAGGGAAGCAAAGACAAAATAACTTGGAATCAGTTCAAAACTAATTTTGAGTTAAATGATAGGTTTCTGGTGGAAGCACTGCCTTAATTATCATATTTAACAAAAATTTACATAACCAGGGCTCCTAAATGATGCTCTTACACAGTTATGTCAGGGTCTAAGCAACACATCTGAAATACTTGTGCAAATACTGTATGTGATTTGGTAAGCTGCTTCCCTCCATCTCAAACAGGCACCAGAAACTGAGGCTCCCTGTCCAGCCAGTTCAGAGAAAGAACAAGATCAACTACAGCCTCACACACCCAGAGTCTGCCGACCCACTACCAAAAGGCAAAGCACTTGGAAGGATTATTTCAGTACAACTACAGAGCACCACAAGGAAGTCTGTGTCACAAATCCGACTCACGTGTGGTTTGTAGACTACAGAACATTCCTAAGTACACACCCTTCCAAAAACCAACTCAGAGCACAGCCACTGTCCCTCCCACCTATTTACTAAGGCAACTTTTTCTCCTTAACACCTGCCTTAGAAAAACAGAGAGAACACAAGCCTGCAGTGAGGAAGCAGAGGAGTGTCTTTTTATCCAGGAATGTGAAGAAACTGCCCAGGTGCACAAATGTGGAAAGCAAGTCTCCAGAGAAGAGAGGAAGCCACTGCAATTGTGAGACAGCACAGACACCTCTTCCCTCACAGCTTGAGTTCTCACAGCCCATGTACTGGTGGGTCCACAGGAAGAAACCACTGGCAATACACCTTGACAGAAAATAGCTGCCAGCCTCAGCATGGCTCAGCTGTGACGCAGGGCCACAAAAGGATTACTCATAGAGAAAAGTCTTTTAAAATGCATTGTATCTCTCCCCCACGCTCTCAATTTTGTTATTTATTATTATTTTATATTTATTAATATTGTCAATACAACAGGGGAGTACACACAGGAATTCCAGAATTAAAAAAGTAACTCTGTAAATAAAGGGAATGATATACTGGGCAGTGAGGGATAAAGAACAGAGTAAACCTGCAACACAAAGGGCTCTTGCTTAGCTCATACAGCACACCTGGCAGAAGCCACAAATAAGGAGGTTTGCTACTTATAGTGAATGTAGTGGCACAAAACACTCACTATAATACAACTTGTCAGTAAAATCACTAACAAGTCAAGGAAGCATGCTACACATCTTGGATTTCTCCTCCCCCACAGATATTTGCAGGGATTAATGTGCAGTGCATAGTCCACGCTGCCTGTTACTCACAAATTCATGATGTGGCTCTGTCTCTTTCCTCAAGGGTGGATCAAACTTTACTTGGCCAACTAAAGAGGAGAAAAGGAAGACAAGAAGTTGGACTGCAGTTAGACAAGACTTAGCTCCAAAGGCTAACAAAGAAGAAAAATTCAGTTTAATGAGTGTGTCATATCCCCACTGACAGAAACCTGTGACACATGGACATACCAAACCCATGCCTGCTAGAAGCTAATGGGCACAGAAAGTACCCTTTTATCTCAAAGGCAGCTCAATCACTATCTGCCTCACCTTCTCATTAGAAGGAACAGGAAAACCACTGAGCAAACAGGGCAGTGAAGTGTCCTCCTTAGAGGGGCACTACAGCTGTACTTTATAGAAAAAACTATCCATGGTATTGAATTCACTGCTGGATCTGTTCTTCTGAGAGACTCACTAGCACTAAAGAGTGCCGAATGAAGTTTGGCATGAATTAACCACATTTTCCAGGACAACTCTTTGGCATGACTTCTTGAACAGTCCTACCCTTGATTTTACCTTAAGAAAAGACAGCTAAAGCTCTAAGTATCACTCTGATTTAATTAATGCAAAATAATTACTACAACTTGGGGGATGGGGTCTGCTTTTAATGGCCAGTGATCAACCTCCTCCCTTCCTGACCTCTGTGTGCTTGTTTCAATTCAAAAGCAAATCAAAGATACTAAATCAAGGAAGAAAAAACAATCCTCTGCCATTTTGTTACCCAGCTGAATCTGGCATTGGTCTGAATATCCTTGCCGGAGTAACACATGAAACTCTGTCAATCAGCTCTCAGAAGAGCTCAGGCTGGGTCTTGTTCAATTAGGATGAAGCAATAATGAGCTCTGCTGAAGTGCTGACAAAGGCTGTATACAAACATTTTACAGAACCTGTATCTTTAAGTGAAACAGTCTAAGCTTTTATTTTCCTATGTGTCACTAGAAATGTTTCTATGTACATCAGACACCCAAAATACCAGCTGAAATAATATCAATGATTAAATATTGTCATATTACACATGCTTACAGTTGATTTCGGAGCGTGTCTTTTCTTCTCTCCCATTTCTACTTGTTGAATGAATTCTGTGAGGCACAACAAGAGGCTAGAAGCGAAAAAGGAAATATTTAATACCAAAATATACTCACTTGAAACCCTGTATCGTGTAACAGTTTTTAGCAGGCTTCTTTAATTTATTTTTAATTTATTAAAAAAAAGGAGAGATCAAGTGAAAGCTAAATGCAAAGATTGCATGCATTTTTCAATATATTAAAGTTAGAATTATTTGGAGACATTGTAACTGCTGAGTGCCTTCAGTATAAGGGATTTCAGAACACTGCATTTGAGCAAATAAAGCTAATGCTGGCCAGCATTTCTCTTTGCTCTTATAGCATCTCCTTTGTTCACTATTCAGTTTAAGGGTATTGGTAGTTTTAAAAACAAGCAGCAAGACTAAATCTGACTTACTGGCAGATTGCATTCCATCAGATACCAAAATCATTTTCCCAGCTTTAACTTAAACTGATTTCTAAAATGTCATCAGTTACGTTATTTAAGCAGATGTGAAATCTACCTGGAGTTTTCAAAGCTGAATAGAAAGGAGTATTCCTGGTACTGTCTGGTACAGAATTCACTCTGCTGTGCGGCAAGAGAGACAGCAACATTCCTACAAATCCACCTTCACATTTATATTACACTTTCATTTTTTCCCTGAATTTCCATTTACTTCTCTACAGCATGGGGTGTTCTGCACTTTAAGACCTGCCTTTCTTTTTTTTCCTTTGCTGGATTTTCTCTCTTCTTTCTGCATTCACCAGTGCAGGTTCTCTTAGAAATGTGGGGGCATTCTGCACCCTTGTTCACTGCCTCAGGGTCCATGGTGAGCATCTTTGCATGTGAATCACTCTTTTATTACTAATACTATTGTTGCTGTATTTTCACAGAGTCATGAACAGCTCAGGAACTCTGTTTATTCCTCAAATACTATCAGCAAACATGACTTCCCTTCTCCCTATTTCATCACACACTACTTCCTTGATTCCTGTTAGGATCCAACACATGTATGGTGATTCACCTTCCATTTTTGTTCATTTTGCTCCTCCTAGAAACTGGAGAGACTTACAGACCATGGCTGTGTATTTTCTCCCACGTCTCTCACCAGCAGTTTTTGTATTACTCACAGCTTGTGTCCATCTTTCCCTTCCACAGATCCATTTTGTCTGTTGAGCACTCTTTGGGCTTCGAAAATGGCTGGCTACAGCATGTCAAGGTTTGATCTGACACCATGTGCTGAAAGTTGCTCATTTGTAATCTTCATGAAGAAGCAGTGCCTGGCTGTGTCTGATGCTGTGCATCTGTAATTCCAGCACAGGAATCCAGCTGCAGCAGGGCTAGGAGGTATTTTCACATGGGAGCACCTGTACCCTGACACAGATGCCTGTGTTGCCTGTCCTATCATCTTCTCCATGACCACAGAACTACACTGAGGATCAAATCTTTATCTCTCAGTCACAAGGACAAAGTCCTCGAGTCACCTTGAAATACCTGCACTGACAACAGGCTGACACAAACACCTGACATCTGAGCTGTGCCAGAGGACAAAGGAGTGGGGGTTCACTTCCTGACAAATGCCATTTGGGCACAATTTCTATTGTGGCACACGTCTCAAAAGCAATCTTATCCCCAAAACTTGCTGTGTGTTAGGCATAAAACATGAGCAGTTTCCTCTTTGCAACCTTTTCAGCTAATATCACATTTATCCTGAGAATCACTGTCATAGAAATAGGGAGAACGGGCAATTGTCAACATCTCCTAAGCCCAGAGCCCCAACCAGAGATCCTGTCCGTGACTGAATGGGAAATTAAGTGAGCTGGGGTAGGGAAAAAATACTGGAAATGTCAGTTTCAGATACAGCTGCCAAATGAACCTTTTTAATTATACCCAAATAATGGCATGGGTTTTAGTTTTCACACATTAAACACTTCACCTTTCAGTTTAGATTGATTTAAAGATGTGGTATGGTACTCCTCAGGGTGGTGGCAAATTCAGATCTACTTCACAGCTCTGTGGACAATCCAAGCAGTAACAGACTGCATCCCCTAAAGCACCATAAGCCAAGTGGGACCTGACACCACAGTGGGCAGCAGACTCACCTTCAAAGACCAATGTCAGAGAGAAAAGCCCTCTGGTCTCCAAAAAAGAAAAGCAACCCACCAAAAAAATCTCAAAATATTAACACCACCACCCCAAAAAATCCATAGCCTCAAACAAACTGGGGAGTAGGTCTGAAGCTTTCAATTCTCAATGGAGTTTTTTTGGACTGTGTTACGTTGTACCACATTTTGCCACTACTTTTGATTTTTGACGGATGCATTCTGGTAATTGTGACAAGCACAGGACTGGCCAATCCCTAAATTAACATCTCCAGTTGCCTCTGTGAGCAGGTGAGTTCTGAAGAAAGTTAAATTGTGCATAAAAGAAGCACATACACTTCTTATTCCACTTGTTTTATTATAGGAAAGACCACAACGCCAGTAACTGCTCTGCCTGTGGGGAGATTCTCCATCTGAAATACAAAACTTGCTAAGCTTCTCCCCAAACAAGGCACAAGTTTCACTCCTGATACTACACTTCATTATGATTATTATTCATTATTATTGATAAGTCACACAGTAGACAACACAAGAGCCTTTAATGCTAAGTCACAAGGGCCATATAAGAGTGAACATTGTTTTGTAAGCTAAGAAACCTCTTAAAGGGCCTCAGAGCTCTCACTCATCACTGAGCAGAGAGAGAGCTGAACACTAAAGAGCTTCTGGTGAGAGGATCCAAGTTACTCAGTGCTGACTCCATGTGCAATCACACACCCTTCTCTTAAATGACCTGAAAGTCAACCACATTAAGGGATTTCTTGTGTGTCTGACTTTTTATATATTTTTTAATCAGAAAAATCTACTAAATTTTTCTTCCACTCCCACTGTGTACATTTGCTTTTAAAAGCATTGACTGTTATTCCATCCTTATGTCTTCATCTCTTTTCCCCTCATTTAGAAAATGTGTAAGCACTGCACTCCATAATACAAAAAATTACCTACTTCACTCTGGTTTCATTCCATGCTTTTCATTTTAGCTTTTAAGAAAGACTTGGTGCAAGTCAACTCTGCTGTTCAAGGGGGTAGAAGCTCAGTTAACTTGTAAAATCTGAAAATCAGTCCCTTAAATTAGTTGCCTTCTTTCCCTCTGAAGGCATTTTTAGACTCGTTCACCCATTAAAAAGAATGAAAAATATGTAATTAAAGAATCAATGGCATTTGTGTTAGAATGATTACATTTTTTTCTTCAAAAAAAGAAGGCCATCAGTTAGGGAACTGTAAACATTTGAAAAGTATTCACTAACGTGCAGGAAAGTATAAAGACAGGATGAAGAAACAGAATATCTATCTCCTTTATTTATTAAACACTTCAGTCCTGTGCTGTTTATCATCTTACATAAGCAGACTACTTTTCCCCAGCTGTTTGAGCAGAGAACCAGAAACTCTTTGACAGAACTGTAAGGGAAATCAAGTTTCAGAGTATTCTAAGACAGAAAAATACAATCTGCAAAAAACACACACCAAACCATTGAACAAAAACAACTACAGGATCATTCCTACACAGGTATAAAATAATTTTTATGAATGCTTTCTTTGCAGATGGAAACATAACTCCACAAAGAAACAGACAGCAGAATGCACAACAGAACTCAGGACTGGAGAAGCAGACCACATTTACTATTTCGAAATTGTTGAAGAACAGCAATAAACAAAACTGTTGAAGTATTTAAATCTCTCTCTTTAAGCTTCCCTTCCCAAAAATATTTTTGCTAAGTGCCTGTATGAGTGACAGGGCAGCACAACCAAAAGTAAAAGCAACCCTTGAGACTATTCCCAGATCACAAAAAATCTGGGGCTCGATTAATCACAGTCATTGTTTTGCTGGCAAAAAAAACCTTCATCTGATTCTAGACTGAAAGATACTCCTACCTCAGGATCATCATCATCAAAATCGTGGTAAGTGGAATGATCAGGATTATTCATTTTATCCAAAAGTTCAATGGCAAGACTTCGATTTAATGGCTGGGTAACAAAGGGATGCTGAAAAAGGGTAGCACAGAGATTAAAATTCTAGCCACTCACATTAAGCATATTTTAATTTTGTAACTTTAATAAAAGCCCTCATACATAAATTTATACCTGTAGCAACTTTTCAGCTGTAGGTCTTTTTTTAGGATTTTTTGTAAGTGCCATTTTCACAAAATGATGGAAACTATTGGACCTGTAAAACAAAGTGCTAAACATTAAAATCAATTTCCCAGTACAGTACATTCGTTATCTACTGAAACAAAAAAGTACTTACCATTTCATTTTGTCCTTTAATTTAGGAGGCTGGAAGTTGCTTTTTGTCATTAGAAAAAGTGCTCTGAAAAAAACCAACAGCATTTCTGTGGTTATGGTGCAATACATGTGAGATAAATTATTAAACACTGTATTTAATAGGCGGGAAGAAGCCTCATCAGTTTAAGAGACTCAACCAGGACTTTATACACTTATGCACCAGAAGGAGTTGCTACAATTTCTGTCCTGCTCACTCAGAACACCCACAGCCCAGTGCCTATGCAGTACACCCCAACCCCACAAGCACACACAGCCATCTCTTCACATGGATTATTTCATTAGCTGCATTTCCCTACCAAGCTGTAACCCCTGACTAACCTCATTGGATGTAGGTCAAACATTGGAGGCTGCAGTTCAGCAAGCTCTATTGCAGTTATTCCAACTGCCCACAGGTCACAGAGCTGGTTATAGCCACCTTTCCTTTCTACTGCAGCAACTTCTGGTGCCATCCTGAACGGTAAAGACATTTTTAGTAAACTTCTCACCACAAATGGAGCATTCTTTGTACACATGGTATTCTCTTCTTTAAAGCTCTCAATCTATAAGGTCACAGTATATTTAGATATCCACACACAAGAGTGTGTGTGTAAAAAATTATGCAATGTACACCTGAAGTTTCCCTCAGTCATCTTCTAGTAACTAATAGGCAGTTTCTAACATTGTCATTTAGGACTAAGGGGATGAAATCAGTCTCAGACTAAATACTACTCAACAACCAAAGAGCCTGAAGTATAATTATTCAACAACACTAAAATCCACATAATACCCAAATTTACACATTGCCCAGAAAGTGATCCACCGACTTTGAAAAGAAGAATTCTGACAGGAGAAAAGGCAATAAAATGTCAGCTTTCCTGTATCCTGAAAGCATGAGAGTCATTGTTACCTCTGTATAGAGCACTCCTTGTTTGTAAAGTCTGGCTCACTCATGTCAGGTGACCTCTAAGTCAACAAAGTGGTTTCACGTTCTCAGGTGGTAAAAATGAACAAACATAACTGGCACATAAACAGGAACAGCTGAAGGAAATTATTCACTTGGAATTCACATGTTTTGAATGGCCAAAATGAATTACGGGCTTGATTGTCCTACGCAGCCCTACGAGGTGGGCAACGTGTTATTTCTTAGCTTTGAGCTTTATCAGTCCAGACCACCTGAGAAGTGGCACTGAACACTCGATAAATGTAACAAATGAAATCACTTAGAGAGTGCTCCAGGAGATCAGCAAGCAGCATCTCAATAGATGCAGTATTCAAATACAGATATCCCGTGGTCAAAGCACCAAGGCTGCCAGAGCCCAAGAAGTGTTTGGACAATTCTCTCAGGCACATGGTGTGACACCTGGGGATGTCCTGTGTAGGACTAAGAGTGGGACTCAATGACCCTTGTGGGCTCTTTCCACTCCTTATCTGTAGATCTGAAAATATCAGCAGGTTTGGTGGTAGAACTTACTTCATGTTTGCATAACTAAACCACAGTTCTTCCAGAGTTCATTAAAAATCCCAATCACTCTAAATCAAAACTGAGGGAGATAGCACAGGAGAGGGGAACATGGGTTAAATATTTCCATGGAAGGGTTACCAGCACTGCAGCTCGCCTGCCCTGAGACACAGGTAGATCTAATGACCACTAAAACCTTCACATGGCCTGTTTCAACTACATTTCCTTCTCTGCAATCTCAAACATTTTGCTCCCTTACTTCTGCTCTCAAATCTCTCTGCAGCTTTGCAAAGAATAACTGATGCTTTTCATCAGCATTTAACCTATGGAATACTTTCAAAGTTATTATTTAAGGTCATTTGAGAAGCCTGGCACGATTTGGAAGTTACAGGCATGGACTGAGGTCACCCAAACATCTTGGGAAAGAGACAAACCAATCACACAGCCATGACTGATGGGTGTCTGTGTTATTCTGAAAGGGAAGTGAAGCCTTGGTGTGAAGAAGAATGCTAAAAATACTGTGCTTGGCTATTTCAAGTCAATACTTGAACACAGGATTTTTTCCATTATATATATATTTTTTTATCTTGCACCTACTATGCTGTCAGACTACAGAATTTTGGTATCTGTCTGTGAAACATGTGACAAAAGTGCTGTTTTACAGTGGAGAATGTGTCTCATTTACTTCAGGGTGAAAGGGGACAGCCACTTCCAGTAGGAAAAGGATAAAATGAAAGGCAGAACTTTCAGAAAATAAGAAAAATTACACACACTAGTTTAATGGGGAAGAATGGAGATTCAGTATAGACAGAACTGTATCACAGAATTCAATCAGTTTAGGTAAATAAAGGAAAAAATGGTTTAGAGAAACAGTTCACAAGTGGCAAAAGTCTGTGGATCTGTGAAGGCAAGGAAGGAAACTCATCAATGGAAAAGTTGTAGAAAAGCTGTATCTAGGCTGGAGGGGAAATAACATAAAACACCAAAATGGAAAATCAGGGAATAAAAAATTACTTAAGATCAAAGTTAAAAACAAGCAAAATTGCTGCTAGTTTTTAGGTTTTACTAAATTAAGATAAATTAGTCAACAGTGATGGCACTACACACACTTTCAGGTTTTCAGAGCATTTAAGCCTTTTCTCTGACACTCAGGTCATTCAGATTTGGAATAAGTAACACAGATATGATCACCAGAAAGTCTGACACAGCTTTAGTGGTTAGTCTACCCAGGAAGTGACAGAGCATGCCCTTATCACAATTTTTCAACAGTTTTATATGTGTTACCATTATATTAATGGCCAAGTAAAACACAGTTACCAATATGGGGTGCCAATGAATGATTTCCTTTTGGCAATTGTTGCTGTTATCTGTGCAGATACTCCAAAATCAGCTATTAAAAAAAGGCAAAAACAAAATGATAGTTAATAAGTGATTCGATGTAATTAATTGTTAAAGAACACAAGTTTGGTTTCGCCACTGTTAAGAGGTTCTTAAATATACTGGAAAAATTTAACAAAAAATAAATATCAAAAGTAAATAATAGAAACTTGTTCTGTCTCAGATACCACTGGTCAGCTCCCCTCAGTCACTTGCCAAACATGCACACAAATGCCTCTCATCCACACAAGGAAGAGGAGGCTGGCACAGGAGACCTAACAGGTACCTGAAGGGTTTTAATAAGACAGAACACCTCATTTTGTGATAGCAGAAAGATTCTTTCAGATAAGGTACATTTCACATTTAAGAACTCTGGATGGCAGATTTTAATAAAAAATTTATCAAACCCTGTGATTTGACTTTCATTTTTCCCTTACAATATCAGGTCTTTTACCTCACTGTTTCAGAATTACTCCAACTAATCCTCAGATACTAATTGGATGGTTCAGTTAGATACTGCCAACAAGATAAAAAGAATTTTATATTCACTAATTCCTTACATGAACCATCACCTCACTAAACAGAGCGTGCTGCTTCTTAGAGCATGTAAAAATATTAATTTTTAAGCACTAAGATGTATTAACTCACCTAATTTTACGTGTCCATTATCCGTTAAAAGAATGTTTGCTCCCTTTAAAAAAAAGAAGAGTTTCCTTGAATTAAAACATGCTGATTCCTCCAATGTCACACTAAAAAAAGAAATACGTGGGATCTTACAGCAAATTAAGGGCCAAACACAAAGCAAGGATTGTGTTCAATAAATCTGCAGCCTTATCAAGGAAATGTCTGTGAAATTAGCAAGCTGCCATTCTGTTATTAAAAAATCTCCTTGGATATACAGTGTTTTTCATTAATTCTTAGTTTAGCCTATGGCACTACAGAGTTTGCATTGCACACAAAACCTCTCAATAAACAGTATTTGCCTGTGCTGATTAATTCTTCCTTTTTTTCTATTTACAATGACTCCAAGGAAACAGAAACTCAAAAGGTCAAAGTGGAAACAATTTCATTTTCTTTTATAGCCTTAAGGACCTGCCTCAATAATCAAGCATTTAGCAAAGCTACTTCCGTCCTTATGCAACAGAGATTCTGTTCATGCTGGATTTGGAGAGCTCATTTTTGTGTGGCTGTGTGTTCCACTCACTCCAGCTCAACAACCAAAATTAACCCAAAGCAGAGGATGGTATTACAAAATTACAAGATAAAAGCACCAAGACAAACCTGATTTGAAGCCTGAAACCAGGTCCAGGCTGAGCTGAGTGAAGGTGAGAGCTGGCTGAACACAGCTCCAAATGTCAGCACTGCACTGCCCACCAGGGAGATGGAAAGGCAGCAGAGATGAGCCTCCATCTGTGTGTTTTTACAGATTCTGGCTTTTCCCAGGGCAGGAAAAGTCAGGCCTGCAATAAAAGGCAGCTAACTTGGCCCAGGCTGCACAAGCAGAGTTAATGAGCTTGGCAAACACTGGAACAGCCCCGCTCACATGCTCTTGACCTTGTTCACCTTTCAAGCTAACAGGACAGGTACTCTAAACATGGAACTCAGCTACTGAGGGAAGCAAACACAATTCAGCAGTCAGGCAATCTGCAGATGAAGACAGTACTTTTCCACGCTCATGAGAACAGCTTTTTTTAAAACAAAAAAATCCTCTCAATGCAATCACCGTAAGCACTTGTTATTAGCACAGTTCTGCTTTGAAAAAGTATCTGTGCACTGTATCCTTACAAGCATTCTACAAAGTACAGTGGAGAACATTTAATTTTGGTGCCTGAAGTAATCTTTCATTCAGAAATTACTTTTGCAATTGCTCAAAACCCAAATATTCTTCTAAAGCCACTGAGAACACTTGGAATCAGGCTGCATGAAGGCAACTACAGTTGAAGCTGCTGGGGAAAAACAGAAGCCAAAACCAGCCAAACCAACAGCATGCAAAAACCACAAAAGAATACAATGATTTACTGTCAGATTTGCAGGAGGAAGCTTGCCAGGTTTGGAAGGGCTTTGGAAAGACTAGCTAGTAAAACTCCAGGAACAAAAAGTCAACAGGAAGCACCAGGAGGAAACTATAACAGAGTGTAAGAGTCTGAAGGAGCCACTTTTGATAGAGCTTTGCTGAGCTGGAGATTTGAGCAAGGCAGTACTAATAGCCTGATCTGCAGCACCCTCTCTATTTTTAGCCTGCGAGGGAGGGGACAGAAGCAGTCTCCAGGAGCTGCACACAGCAGCAGCCTCTGCCCTGCAGTCTGCTCAGCACCATGCAAGAAGCCAAAGCAAGAGCTCTGCTCACTGGCTGGTTCAGAAAGAAGGGTACATGGAGCTCCCTGGAAAAGCTGTGGGAAGGGCAAACTTTTTTCTGCACAGAGCACACACCCTGACAGTCACCTGAACACAAACTGCTCTGGATACCAGCTGATGGCTAAATTCCACAGCACTGGGCCACATAAACACTATGTGTGGCTCCAAGGAAAAGAACAAACTATTTCCTTGCATGTGTTTTAAAGACAGATTTTTTTTTCCCTTGGAGAGAAACTTTTATTTCATTCTAATAGATTAAAAATCCCTACATATTCAGAAATGTACTGAAAATTGGTAAGTAACAGAAAAACCACTGGAGGTGATGTAACCTATTCTAAAAGCACCAAAAACCCCTTGAGTTTTTACTTACCTTTATATCTCTGTGCATTTTTCCTTTACTGTGAAGGTAATAAAGTCCCTGCATAAAACATTTAAATAGTAATTTAGTCCAACATACATTTCTTATTTAATTACCATATATATTTAGGTTCCAATTTAATCATCTAAATGACTCACTGACTGAAGAACATTTTTAGATTTCAGTGTAATCTGCTGTAAATGTACAGATTCAATAGATGTAGCAGCGTATCTAATACCTATATAAAGTAACATACCTAAATATCTTTACATAAACATATTTAGACATTTATCTGGCTCTTGATGCCAGTACCAAAACATTTTAAGACTCAACACAAGTTAGAAACCAAGTTTAAATTCTGGAAGAATTCTATAGAACCAAATCCCTGCATGACAAATCAGAGACCTTGTCATTTTGGACACTCAAGGCTTATCTCGAAAATTCTCTTACAGGGGTAAAAATCACACACAAACATCTTCCTTGCTCTGTGACCATGCACCTCCACAAGGCTCCATGTTCATGGGAAATATCCATCTCAAGACTCATATTTTTTGCCAGTTTATGCAAGCCATCCGAGAGTTGATGGCAAAATTTAAAGTGTAATTAATCAAAGCATCTACCAGATCACTGCATTAGATCACTCAACTGCCATTAGGCAGAAGAGTCCCATGTATGCTCCTCAAATCTCAGGATGCTACTGGCATACCAAGGCCATTAATTCACACCCTTTTACCAGTGCCCTGGAAGAATGGGAAGTCACCATTTTCAGAACTGAATGCCTGGAGACAAGTACTTTAAAGGTCATATTTAAAAGATCCATATTTCCAGAATCAAATCTCACATACTCCAGCAAAATGGACAGCAAGAATTCTTTGAAAATGGAGGATTCAATGGGCTTCTACACATGGAGACTGAATGTTAACTTCAGCATTCAAGTGAGACTCTGGATTCATGGACACTGGTGGCAAAATTAATGTTGGACAAACTGCTTCTATGGATGGACAACAGCCTATATTCTCAGACTTCTTACTCAGGAAAATGGTGCTCCATTATAAGGTGCAACAAGATATCTGGAACTACATGCATTATATTTGGTCAGAGTACTATAAACATGTACTTACAGACAATTTAAAATACAGAAAAATGAGTCAATGAATAACATTTAGAAAATACAAAATATTAAGCTTTTTTCTCACACACACAATTTACACATATTAACCAAGATAACTTCCCAAAGAATAACTGGCTTAATAAATTCCATTCTAGACTGCTCACTGCTCCGTATCTCAGAAGATTAGGGATTTGACTGATGGACTGTCTGGTGGGTAGGGAATTGCTAAATGATTGTATCCAGAGAACGAGCTCAATGTCCAGAGTGACAAGTGGTGTCCCTCAGGGTCCCACACGAGACTGGTCATTAACTCCACTGTTGATACAGACAATGGGATCAAGGGCATCCTCAGCAAATGTGCAGAGGTCTCATAAGAAAGACAGGGACAAACTTCTTAGCAGGGCCTGCTGGGACAGGACAAGGTGTAATGGTTTTCAAGTAAAGGAGGGCAGACTCAGGCCAGATATTAGGAAGAATCCTTTTATAATGATGGTGATGAACTACTGGAAGAGGATGCAGAGAGAGGTGGTGGATGCCCCATCTCTGGAAACATTCAAGGCCACATTGGACAGGGCTCTGGGCAACCTCATCTAGTTGAAGATGTTCCTGCTCATTGCAGGGGGGTCTTTAAAGGCCCCTCCTAAACTGTCTAAGTTTCCATTCTACAACTGTCTAAGAACAAAAGGGTTTAAAGACTCAAACCCCCTAACAGCTGTCACATAAGCCTGATCTGTAAGTAAAAAGAAGTGCCACATCCTGTAAGTCAGAAGGCCACAGTCTCTGGCACAGCATGGGGAGATGGTGACAACCAAGGGAGGTGAACAGAGCTATCCTGAGAGAGAGAGAGAGAGGCAGCAGGTCTCAACTGATGGAACTCTACTGCTTTGCCTTCACTACAAGTCAAGAACTGCTCTCTCACAGAGAAGCAAGACAACCATCAAAAAAGCAGTTTCTGCTTAAGTTTTACTGCTGTACTGAACCTGGAATTTAGGAAAGAAAAATGAGAGCTAGCACATCCACAAGGAGAGGATAATGACCTTACCTTCAACATCTCAAGCACACAGGCAATTTTTTTCTTATTGGTACATATCAATTATTAGATACGCAAAACTGTGTGTTTTCATTTTCCTTCACATGTGCAGTAACTAATTTATACCATAAATATGGATTAAGAAAACATCCTTCTTCCCCCTCCTTTTAAAAACAAATATAAAATTAATAGCAGGAAAATGACAAGAGCTTTCTTCAAATGATCCAGAGTAAGTTGAGGTTATGCAATTATACAAATTTCTAGGCTGTAATACGGGACCTCTTCAAAAGTCTGAGAAAAATGCTGTGACATCCAATTACCAGATTTCCATGGCATCACATGTTATTTGTAGCTTTTATTCTTAGCTTTTAATACTTCTATATTAAAAGACAACCACAAGAACCTGAGGAGACAGTACCTGTAGTGTTTCTCTGCTAACATAGGCAATCTGCTGCTCTGATAGTGGTCCAGTCACTGAAATGGAAGGGAAAAAGAAAAAAAAAAATCTCAATATCTGGTTTGATACTGCCCATTCCAAATTCATATATCAGTCACTTCCATTCACACTGATAGGACCTTGCACTATGAGTCTCTAAGTAAATGTGCTTATAGTCTTTACCCCAGACTGAGCATTCAAAGACCACAGCACTCTTTGAAGTCAACAATGTCCAGTACTGTTGGAATGGAAACTACTAATTCTTCTGTATTTAAATCTCAGAGTAATTAAGAGGAAAAAGAAGCACAAGTAATGATTTAAGCCTAACTCTTTCCCCTGAACAAACCCATTATGTTTTTCTGTGGAGGGCTGGACTTTCAACTCAGTGACTCAGAGCTGCAGCCAACTCTGTTCAGTCTCCTTTGAGCCCTGGGCCATTTGAGCCCTTTGTACCATTTGTGACCTGCTCTCTCCCTCCATCCTTCCCACTGCCAGAGAAACTGTTTTCTGCAGCTTCTCAGCCTCTCTCTGCAATCAGCTGTCAGCACTGCTGCTCCAGGCCCTGCCACACCAAACACCTTCTCAAACTCCCCCTGGAAGCAGGCTCAGCAGTTTCCCAAGGGAAGGAGGAGTCTTTCTCTCCCTCGAGGGTCCGACTCCGCTTCAGTCTCTTAGAGGAAAACAATTAAATTCTGAGCAAATACACAAACCAAACAGTGAGCAGCAAGCAAGGAATGGTCTGTGACTTGTCCTACTCACTGGACTTCGATCCTGAAATTAAAGGGGTTTAAGGCCAGGAGATGCAGTCCTGACTGTCAGCTTTTCACGTTTTGCACAGAAAACAAAGAGAAGTTGGATGGAGTTTCTCAAAGGACACTGAAGGAGTGGAGAGTTAAGAATGAATCTAGATTAAAGAATCTAACTGCTTATCTTCTACAGTATTAGTATCATGCAACACATCCTCAAAGTAAGTCTACATCCAACTTCTCTTTTCTGAAAGAAAAGCTCCAAACCCACACAAAACTATATATATTGGCACCCACAGTAGGCGTTTCCAGGCATCTATTTTTGTTTTGAGAAATTTCATTCTGATTAACTTAAATGACTCGAGATTACAGAGGCCTATAGTTAAATTAGAATAGGACTCTTTAGAACATAATAAAGACTAGAAAAGAACCTTCCATTCTAACTACCAGCAGAGAAGCCAAAAATCAGCTGCAACGGGAAGCCACTCCTGTAGACAACTGCTCAGGCATTTACGTGGCATGAGCTCATTTCCTACTCTACAGGTGTTCCACAAAACAAAGCCTATTAAACACGGTGCTTTCCTCAAAATTAGCAAAGAGTTAAAGGATCACCAAGACCACACTCAAATGACTATGACAGGAACATGGTGTGAACTGGTGAATTGGTGCTTCTTTTAACTGCCCCCAAGGTAAATGTAAAAAGCTGCTAACGCACAAGAGACCCTCACATGTAAAATCTTCACAATTCAGAATATAGATGGACTTCCTCAATAAAAAACATCACCTGAGAACCCCAAAGCCATTACTCACTTAGAGCATACTCCTTTCCTAAAAAGGTCTTAATTCCAGGGCAATAAAGTCCTTCAAAACTGATTTTGCCCCTTGAAAAATAGCAAGCAGTTCACTGATCCTGTCTTTATCCAACAGATTCACAGACAGCCCTTGCTTCTTTGACTGCCCACTGAAGCCAAGCCTAAAGCAAATACAGAGACCACCTTTGCTTTTCATATGTCACACATCCACCTTAAAAAAACTAAAAAAATCTAAAAAGACCCTCATGGAACTACTGGTATACAAACATTCAAACAGTTTACAAAGGACAAGAGCATCCATGCTAATCAATCCACACACCTAGGTTTCTGTAGGAAGTGGTACAGATTACACTAAAACAAAGTTCAAAAGCTCAGAGACAAAATGGCTATGAAGAAAGACAGCACATCAAGACATCAAATTTTCTTTTTACAATGTAATATTGTCTAATTCTAAAGCCTTTGAAAAGCAGTGATGCGCTTTTTTATGAGCCCCTGAAGGATGAAAATAACTTCTGCTGCTAAAAAAGCCCCCACTAACTTTGTTTACAAAACCTAAACCAATTAAGTAAAAACATAAGCTACAATTCACCTTCAGTGAATTATTATGGATACTAAATTTAGGATTCCTCCTCTCTAATTCCAAAACACCACAATCATTTCAATTTCTGAAAACAAGCTGTACTTAGATTTTAAGGAACAAAGTCTTGACATACCATGATAAATATCCTGTAGAGAGCCACCTCCACAGAACTCCATGCAAATCCACAGCTTGTCTCGTCTAAAGAGTGAACAAAACCATTCATTAGCTGTCAGATTTGCAGAGGACTTGTAAAAGAAAAGTCAGAGGACTCAAAGACTATAAAGCACAACACAACATGCTCTCTATTATGGAAAGTCTAAGTCAAATAATGAGTACAATTCAGTCTTTATGTAACACTTCAATGTCTAATTAGTAACTAATGAAATAGTCAAAAATATTATACTTTAATGAAGCAATGAAAACAGTATTAGTGAAACATTCACACTGATTTTTGTTGCAATACGTTTTCCTGAGAGTAGAGACAAAACAGATGTGGTTTCTTATTTCTTCCTCATTTTCACTTCTCCACTTTTTTCAGAGCACAGGAGTTAACACAAACAAGAAACAAATACAAAAAAAAGGCCCCAGGGCTCTCTCAACCACATTTCTTTCACAGCGAATTAAGTGAAGCTGGTGCTTCAGTCAAAGCTAAGCAGAGCATAGCCCACGCTGTGGGTAAGTGCCTGCTCAGATAAAGCCTTTTCCTTCAAAAATACCTCTGGATATTTTTGGTGGCAGGGTCAGAAGGGGAGTTATCTAGCTATTCTTCCCTTACTAAGGGAATCAATTCAGGATGAATCACTGTACCTCCACAAAAGGCACTTTCCAAGAATAGACAATGGGCTGAAGGATTCAAAGGTATCTTTCTTTAGGGCCATTAACTCTATTTTCACTCAGTAATTTTCACCGGTAAGACATGCGGCCACACAAAGGCACAGTGAAGAGCAAAAAATCTGGGACTTGCCTAGTCACATTCCATGTAGTGTGGCCATCAAAATACACAGGTGAAAAAAGAAAAAAATCCCATACAACCACCTTAGAGCAGACAGTAACACAGGAGCACCAAAGGAAAGACTGATGGTTGTTCTGCAGCTTGCTGATGACCACCTGGTCTTGTGTGTCCTGCATTCATGAGGCTCTCTTAAAACAGCTGAGACATTTGTGGCAGGGCTCTGGCAAGGCAATGGTAGAAGTGCTGAACTTGTTTCCTGAGCTGCAAACTGCAAGTGTTCTCAGCAGCAGAGAATAGCTGCTGCTCCAAGAAGAACTGTCTTTCTTGGCTGTCCTCCCCTTTCATATCCAGAGTGCACATGGCCCTCACGGCTACATTCCCAGCTGCTTCCTCTAGGGGTAGGAAAGGTATTGTCCAAGCATCACGGGAGTTTTAAGCAGCAGAATTCTCTGGCTGTTACCTCCACAAATTTCAAGGGGTCAATTAAAGCCTTGCTTAAAATGATACTAAAGCTTTCCACTGAAACAGCTGACCAAAGCCAGACACAGAAGCAGTGTGACAACCTGTGCAAGAACACTAAGAAAGAGGCACTGAAGAGACACCTCGAAGTCCCTTCTTTGTTCCCCATGATGAGGCAGGACTCAGATAGGGGCACTTTTGGGGGCACTTTTGGACTCGTGGGCCCATGTGGCTGCCATCCTGTTTGATGCCAAAACTAGCAGCAGTGTGGAAATGGGAAGAAGTCAGAACCCTCCCAGAAGCTTTGGTACAGCAGCAGAGCGAGCACCCACAAAGTAAGAGCCGTGAAGCATTAAAGTGTTGTAAATTGTCACTTTTGCTTACTGGGCTTTCACTTCCCAGTGTGCAAAAGCCCTACAGAAAACAGAAAAAGAACGTAAGAGGATCAAAAGAGGTGATTGCATTTCTTATTTTCAATCTTGCCTTTTATCACTGTGGTTAAGCACTTTGGGACAGGTGAAGATCCCTGTCACACCCAAGAGCAACAGTGCAGAGCCTCTCTTTCTGCAAAGCATATGGCCTGAGCAGCAAACAAAGCAGAGACAGGATCAACAGTACCACTGAGTGCCTGCAACCTAACACCCAGGCTAACAGGAAGGCAGAACTGTCATTGTCTGAAAAATCCATACACAAACAGAAGAAATCCTTGGGGAACAATATGCTGGTGACTAGCAAGTATAGGAGAATGGTATTTTTCTTATTCTTCTTAGCACTGAAATATGCTTGGAAAGCAAAAGGTCAAAAAACAAAAGGTCTCAAAGACAGTGACTTGATTGCCTGAACAAAAAAGAAGCCGAAGAAGGAGGAGGGAACCAAGGAGGAGTGTAAGACAGTGACAAAATATATAGCATAATTGCCAAAATTTAATTCTGGGTCTCCAAAGGTATCCTTTGATAGTCTGAGACAAGAGGGAAACTTTTCTTTTAAAGAAAAAGCACCTCCAGCCTGAATACAGGAGAAGAGGCAGTGTTTCAATACAAGAACACTAAAGAAACTTGAGTGCAACAACAGTACTTGTGCACTGTTTCCACATGAATCAGAATTGAAAAATCATCAGCTTTTATTAGTTCCACTAAGCAATCTGTTCTCACTATGACTGGTTAAAAGAAGCAGCTGGTAAGACAACTGAATACATTTGTCAATGTTTCTACAATGCAAATAACCTCACCTCCAGAAACAAACACAAAACCTTCACATTCTGGTCAGAAGTTCACCCGTTGGAAAAACAGACATTCTACTGAAACAGATTTAAAAGATACCATATACACAGACTCTTCATACTTGTCATACTTCTGCTTAATCTTCCACTTACAAATTAAATTCAAAGCTTTTAAGCATCAACTCATTTGCAAGAAAGCAAACGACTAGGTGGTCACGGAACAATTGTGTTGGAAGAAAGATTATTTAGAGTGAGACACTGTAGTAAATAGAACAGATTTGAAGGTGAATGAAAGAAATACCCAAGTGGATAATACTCGGTAAATTATATTTTGCCTATGTCACCTTATAGATTTGTCCTTTACCAGGGGACAGGAACACATTTTTAAGTGAACAAAAGAAGCAAACTGTACCTGAGATAGCTGCCAAAATAAGCAACAATGTTCGGATGTTTACAGTCTTTCATCATAATGATTTCCTGCTGCACAACAGCAAAATCTTCTCCTGAAATGCAGTAGAAGGAGTATTTTCTTTGGCCTGGGTACAGTCACATCTTAACTTTCAGCACATGTTTATAAAATAAACATTCTTAGTAATTAAGACTAATTATCTGCAAGTTTCACAGACGTAAATCAGCTGTAAATCAGTATTTATTAGCAAGGGTTTAGCAATAAGTAATAATATTCTTAAGTTTCATTCTGGGACAGATGGACCTCACATCTGCTGATAGTTCTTACAATACTGGCCATA
Source organism: Trochalopteron elliotii (assembly GCA_024734555.1). Taxonomy (NCBI): domain Eukaryota; kingdom Metazoa; phylum Chordata; class Aves; order Passeriformes; family Leiothrichidae; genus Trochalopteron; species Trochalopteron elliotii. The sequence continues at coordinate 33,768 of JANPWX010018752.1, read as the reverse complement.
GCTCTCTCTCAAGTCCTTATTTTCCCTGAGACCCCACTGTGTCCATCTGCATAAGCCCTGACAATAGCCTGGGTGCTTAAAAACACAACAAAACTCTGCTATTTTTGGCCACATGCCCACTTGTTAGCTCATCTTCCTAAGAAAAAAAAAAAAAAACAAACACAAAAACAAACAAACAAACAACACCACACCGAAACCAGTCACTAGTAGGCTGCTGCTGCTGCAACACTTCAGCAGACTCCACAAAAACATAAATTGATGGACTGTGAGTAACTCACATCCAGAAAACATTGACACAGGGGTGGCATGTACCTGAATTTCACCACTTGCTACCATGGCTGGCCAAGCCTTTCTATTAAAGGTTCTTACCAGATGGTTACACTGAGAAGATCGTGTGAAACTGGAAACAGCTGAGATGTTTTTCTAATGGAATGTTTTAAGTTTTTCCCAGTACATTAACATACTGATGACCTATCCACTGAGTTATTTACAACCAGAAATATGATATTCCCATGTATCTTATTTAACTGAGAGCAAATTTCAAATCACAAGCTGCAAGTTAACATCGATCTGCAGCGTGCTGCTGATGGCTTCCTGCCTCCTGGCCAGACTTTCAAACACACAGACACTAAAGAACAGAGGAATTTGTTCACACACATGGACCTCCCTGAAAGGACACAATTCCTCCAGCATGTGCCCAGCACTTTCCCTGCATTCAAAATGAAAGTAATGTAAAGCCTTAGAGCAAGTCCCTAAACATGGTTAACCGTGCAATCTGCAAAAGCCCCAAGGCAGGGCAGCTGAAGCCCATCCTCTGAGCACCACTCAGGTGCCCAAAGGGTGCCAAAAACTAGTGAGGTGCAAGATGCCAATCACCATCAGCACCAGCTCTGCCCACAGCACAGTGCTGGTGCTCAGCTCAGCTGCACTGAGAAGCCACACCGTGCACAGCCAAGGACTCCAGCAACGGCAACTGACATAAAAACAAAGAAGCAGAACTAGACAGGAGCATCTGAGATCACACTTTCAGTGGGGAAGTGTGATTGACATATACTTCTTGAACTACCCAGTAACACACTGTCCTGTCTTGAACTTTTAAACGTGCATGGACTATGAAAACACATCATTTCTAACCACTTCCAGAACTGTAAGGGGAAAAAAATGGAAGAAACTAATACCTTCTTTCCTTTCTTGCCCTTAGACCTTAAGGATCAAACCAGGTAGCTAAAATATTACACACACCCCAACATCAAATCTGGAAATGGAGCACCAACAGTTAGAAGTCAAAAAGTCTGGATGTTTTACTTCTCAGATTAGTCCTATTCAACAGGCCTACTCTTATTAACAGAACAGATTTTGCAGGCTGAGAACTGATCTCTAGGGCATGTGTGCTTTGTGAAATCACCACAGAAGCACAGGGCAAGCAGAAATCCAGCAGACAGTGAAGTCCTAATCAGCCTCCAAAGCTTTTCAGGAAATGTACTCAACTCCTGGATACTGATGTTCAGCTATTATTTCACCCTTCTTTTTAGTTCTTCCTCTACTCTTTTACCAGGCCAGTTCTTTTTGCCTTGCTGTCTTCCTTTGTTCTAGAAATTTTTACAACACACAGGTCGAACACAGTACTTAGGACAAAAAACTCCACAATTCTCAGTCAAATTTTAATCAGCTTTCACTTAATTGTTCTCCAATTACATTTTTCATCTTAAATCTTGTTTGCCATGATTTTTTTTAGAAAAGTGTATTTTTTGCTATACCAGAAGTCAACAATTAACCCTTCTTTCAATAAGCAGTCTTGACTGATTTTGTACAATTGTTATCTTAAGCACAAAAATATTTAGCTTCTGTGGCCTACTTCAGTTGAGAAACCACTTACCTGGTTCTAATTTTATTACTTTAATTGCTGCAAGCTCACCAGTGTTGACATTTCGAGCCTATAAAAACACAAAAAAGGAGTATTTAGAGAGACCAGAATGCAGCACCCACCTCTGCATTCCTGACCTGATGTTCTGACAGCAGTAGTAAAAGAGCAGCTGAGGTACACAAGGGTTTTTAACACAGTGGAACCACTTGATGGGGAACACTAAACAGCTGATTTGTACTGAGAGCTGAAGCTTTAAGTCTGCTCAGGAAATTACAATGGCACACAAGACTTTAATTATGCAAGTCCTCAACCACGATGTGCTCCCATATTAAAACCCATCAACAAACCAAGCACTGAGAGACTGAACAGCGGGTGTAACACACGTGGGTGTCTCAGCAGACAGGGGATCCAGGGGCCACCAAGGGCTGTGCTCTGCAGTGTCTGGGACCACTTGCAAGACTCCCAGATGAGCAATGCAAGGCTTCTTCCCCATTTTGCTACATGCAAGGCCCCTTGAACCTTATTCTTCAACAACAACAGCGTTCCCTTGCTGCAAAGGGTTCAAAAAAGCAAGGCAGCAACAAAGGAGTGAGGGAGCACTCCCCTCAAAACATTCCCTTCAGACACACAGCAGCCAACTGCAGCAGCAATGACTCAGGAGCTTCACTGCATTTTCACACACAGAATATTGTGACCTGGAAGGGATCCACAAGGATCATCAGTCCAGTTCCTAAGTGAATGGGCCCATGGAGGGATCAAAGCCACCCCCCGATGCCATTAGCACCGTGCTCTGACCGACAGAGCTCTGTCCTGCTGAGGCCTGGGTTCTACTGAGCAACCAGGAAGATACATTTTTAAAAGCCATTAAGAAGCAACATAAATTACTATGAAAATGATTTCTTTTTCTACAACTGCACCACCTGACTTCTAATTGAAAGCCAAGAAGCCATTTGCCCAGGGCTTTCAGAGCATTTCTGTGCCCCTGCACCCAGCCATGGAGAGAAGGCAGCAAAGCTCGCAGCACTTCAGCCTCTTCTCTCCCCAAGGGAGGCTTGGTACCTGCAGGAGCACAGAATGCAGTGCCCACACTGCCCCTACACAGGGCTCAGAGCCTGCTTGTGCACAGGCCAAATTCCAGAACTTACAGAGGTAGCCAGGCACCCACCCTGTAAGCTGCTAACAGTCTCCTTTAAGTCACTTTAGGAAGTCAGGAACTCAGACCTTTTATGGACTCATCAAGTAGGTGCAAGGTTTGTTACACGGCAGCTTGGGACCTTGCTGTGGAACCAGAAGTGAGGGGCAAACACCTCTAAGACTCTAAAAAGTAAACAAGAATAAAGCCTGGAAATAAATGCAGAGAGTATCCCTGAGTTTAGAGATTTACTCAGCTCACTCCTTGGACAGCTGATCTCAAACCTCTCACTGTTCTTTGGTGTGGCAGCAGTGCTGCAATGCTGGGAGCACTGGCATTTGCAAATAATTTGCAGGCAGAGAGATTCCAAGACCAGTGGGAATCCTATGAAAGTCAAGGAGTACTCCAAACCTGACTGACTGTGCAAAAAACAATTAAATAAATTTTCTCTGGGAACCTTCCCTGTAAGCCATTATTCATCCACGCCACCAACAGCAGCAATGTCTCCATCCATCACTGCTGGAAAAAAGACACACAGACACTAAGAACAGCAAAAACATGAATTCCTTTCATCTGTACCAGAAAATAAAGGCAACACATGAGAAAGTGCCACCAGTGAAGCACAAGCTAGGATTTCTACTCCTTATTTCTTTTCCCAACATATTCTCTTCATAGCAAGAAACTACCAAAAGCAAAACATTCACAAATCAAACATCAGCATTTTTTAACCTCCAAGACAAACAAGAATAGTTACTGAAGCTTTAACAAAGACCTGTGATCATCAGGGAGTCTTGTTAACACTTACAGACTCCTTTTAGGGCAACTTGTACTAATAAGATGATCAATGAGATACACCTGTAGTGGACACAAGGGAGAAGATGCTGAAGTTACACACCCTGCACAAGCCAGGATGGAAACATTTCACAGGCCTCAGAAACCCTGCTCATGATTGTTTTGTTTTATAATTTTTGACGATACTGTGTCCAGCTGTCAGGAGTTTGTGTCACTGACTATGGCTCCACAGGTCACTCTGCTCTGCAGAGTGCCAGGGCAAGGAAAGAAAGAAAGAAGGTTTTCCTGGGCTTATGAAAGCCAGAAAGGAGGAAGAAAATCTGATTTAGTGCAGGCCACCAACACCTTCAGCAATAGCAAGCTACCCTGTGCTTAAGGGCATAGATTTAAAAAAAAAATTACTCCAACTTGAGAATCTGCATAAATTGTAATTTGGCATCTTGTTCCATTTGGGTTGTCAGCATTTAAGGTGTTATCAACAGTAGGAATATGAACTGCCTTTGTTAATCTGAGTATATAAACAGATTATTCTGATTGCAGTGGCACAAGGGCTCCTTGTAAAGGCTAGGGATGAGAACAAGGTACCCCTGACAGGTTTTACTAGATCAAACACCTTTCAAATCATCAGCTGTGAAACAATTCCTTCTCCAAGCTCACTGGAATGAGAGCCTGAGAATGACTGAAGCACCCTATGGTTTTCAACACCTGTTGGAGCTGGCTCTGACCCTGAATTTGGGGGGGCTTGAGTATCTACCACACAGCACCTCAGAATGTGGAGGACACTGTCTTAAGACTTCTGTTTAAGAAAATCCCACTGAAATTGCCAGCTGCTTATGGGGTTTGAGACTGGAAAATCAATGAGCAGTAGGTGGGTGAAGAAGGATTTCAAACAAGTACTTTTGAGCTGACAAAAATGCAACTAAAATTTTGAAGAGGCTCAGGTAAGAAAACCCCAGCTCATTTTTTGTTACCACCTAGACTTTTTTACGTGCTCTAACTCCCAGCCTTTGTGATGCTGTGGTTTACAGCACTGACCATGAGCAGGATCCTTCAACTCCTTCCTTCAAATGCAGATTTCACTGTGTCCATGGAAATACAGGTTTTCCAGAGGCAAAGTTTAGCCTACATCGCCTGCATGAACATGCAGACACTTTACCCAACATATACAGCATTTATAGAATGTCTGCTCTGGAAAACTATAGAAGGATGCTAATTCTATCAGCAGCTGAAAGAATGACACTCTTCCAGAGATCCAGACTGCCATCTGAGCAGGAGTTTCAAAAATTCCACCAACTGCTAGGTCAAGCTGAAGGAGCACTACCTAATTAAACAGGAAATAATTATTAGTGTACTCTGTAACAACAGCAGCATATCAGATAAAAATTTTATATAAAAAACCATCACCAACTAGAAATAAAAGCTAAAAACTCTCAGGGTTTGCTTATCCTTCAAATAGAAATTGATAATATAAAGTGTATAATGCTGCAACAAAGCCAAAAAGCAAAAGTCTAAGACAGAGGCTTCTGGTTTTGACCACTTCCTGTGTGAACCATTGAACAAAATGATTTCTAAACAGGTTACTGCTCCATGGGAAAACTGGTCCCAGTGTACAAAGAGGCTTCCTGAGCCTGATTAGCTCTGCTCTACAGGAAAACGTGCCCAAATGACTCCCCAGCCCTCAGAGCCCTTCTCTGCAGCCTCTCTCAAACCCTCACAACTCCCCCAGCTAAAAATAATTAACTCCCACATTCTGGTAAAAGTGTAATACCACAACCCAACAGAATGACAATTTTAGAAAGCAATGCTTTGACAAAGCTGATGTTACACAAAAACCTCTGTGCAAGGCAGAGATTACTGGTTAAAGAAACCACAGTCCCAGAAACTAAACCCTACAGCACTTATTCAGTGCAGTTAAAACAGGATGGCAAAACATCCAGCCCCCTCTCTGCCTGCCTGACAAGCTTCAGAAACCAATTAAAGCTGAATAGAAAGATGTCAAAACACAGACACTTATTCCTAACAAAGTCAAGAAGCTTCAAAAGCTGTTATGTCAATCAGGAACAACGGAAGAGTGAAATGCCTATCAAAAAGCACAGTTTCAACATTTCAGAAGCAGCAAACTGAAGAAGAACTGATGCCCTGGTGGATCACCCCAGGAAAGAGGGCACACACATCTACAGAAGAGGACACCAAAAAATGGAAGTTCACCAAAATTCAGGTTCATCTGACCTGGACACCTTCTCTGCCAGCAACACAGAAGCTCTAATCAGCAACCAGACACCCCAAAATATGGACGGCAGCAGAAAGCAGTAACAGTCACCAGGTGCTCTCCAGAGATACCCACAGAACATTAAGTTTTCAGCATGAGGCAGTTAAGCTGGTGGATACATGACTCCCCTTGCCAAAATCAACCTCTCTGCAGAAGGGCTGGTGAACAAAAACCAGTCTTTCCTTTCTGAAAAATGAGACCTCAAACAAAGTGCACCCCACTGAGTTGTGTTGTCTTCATCTGTTATCTGGCTGAAGCTGTAAATGCCAAAAAGAATTGAAAAAAGGCAAACACAGTATAATAGAACAACCTCTGCAGGAACAATCATCTAATTATCACAACTCTTTGAATTTCAGCAAAATAAGAGCCTTTTTTTCAGTAAGGTGCTAAAAATCTTTGGAAGGGTCCACCTGCACTAGACAAATGACCTGTGAGACAACAAACAAAGTTCAACCTTTATTAAACCAAAGCAATTTTTTTTCTAAGATATGCTGTGATACAAATTAATCACATGAACACAATGGACCTACAATCACCTCCAAAAATACTTCCAAACTGTGCAAAATGAAAACTATACCAAAATGAAAGGCACAGGGATGGGGTCAAACAGGAAACCTAACAATACAATTTCTGTAAAAAGAAACCTGTGAAAGCATTTGTGACCCTAACCCTGAAAGAATGGCACAACTTACAGAGTATCTGGGACTAGGGATTGTTAGAATGGCACTTTCACAGCAAGAGACAGAAAAGCCTTCCTAAATGTGAGAAGGCTAAATGCAGAGCAAACAAAATTAAGCAACTACCTCATCTGACTTTAGAAATATTTCCTGAAACTAAGCAGGACAGGACATTATCTCTGTTTCACAACCAATAAACCCTAATTGTTCTCTTACACTTCACTGACCACCTTATACAATTAAATTCTTTGCAACAGTGAAATACAGAAACACAAACCCCAGAAATGGCCCACACAAGGAATACATGAAGAACTCAGCAATTCAGGTAACACTTCATCTCACAAGAAATCTGCACTGGTGCTAGCTAGAATATACACACTATTGTTGACTGTGAATATTTGATAGAGAGCTAATAGCATAAACGAGTTACCCATTACCTTTCTTGTCATGAATCCTTTATGATTTGCTCCAAGGCCTTTTTGAAAGCTGAATTTTGAAAGCAGACAATTGTAGAGTATTGGCTTGAGCCAAAGATCTGTACTGGCAGTGCCGTGATGTGTCCCTTTCCAGATACCAGCCTGGAGAGCAGGACTCACAGCAGCAAGATTGTATCCAACTGACCACATCCTCCCTCCCCTCCAACCCCTGGAGTTCAATCCCCACCACCAGCTCTTACATCAAATTCAATGAACTCCAGAGCAGCGACTCTGCCTCTCTGTTCTTTAATATATATAATTTATTTATTTAAAACGAAACAAACATTTAAACCATGCCCTGCTCTAGCTCAGTTCCACTAGAACAGAGTAAGAGAAGAAGATGTCACTCTGCTCTGCATTCAGCTCTTCGACGCTTTGCCAGGAAAGCAGGTTGCAGAAAGTCAGCATTTAGCAAGACTCAACATAACGAGACTGTCAGCTCATTAAGGCAATAATCCCTGCTTGCTAACAGCAGAAACACTTTCCTACCTGGCTCTCTCTACTAAGGGGGCAAAACCACAAATTACAGCTTGAAGCTGCCCAAGTACACGCAGTGCTTGGAACCACTCTGCTGAAATCCCACCTCTGATGAGCACACGGCTGACTTCAACTCCACACAACTATTTCATCCCCCTCACAGTTCACCTACAGGTGACAGGGGAAGGCAAAAGAAAGGGGCTGTATGAAACCACTCATGAACACATTAGTAAGCTCACGTGTGGGTAACACTTCAGACAATATCACTACTTCTTTGTCACATTCAAACTGGCTTTCATTGTTGGTTCTGGGCTACTTTTATGCTCCACTTTGAAGACACCTTGGGCAAGACCTTGCCTCAGAATGAAACAGGCAATAACCCACACAAGAGAAAAGCACTTCTCATTTTCCCTACAGGGTCGACAATCTAATCAGAAAACACTTACCTCTCGTCTAGAAGAAAGAATTCTAACACCAGCCTAGTGTATCCTGGTCCTGCTATATCACCATCTATCTCAGCTGGTACAGCACACTGTCAGCATCGACAAATCCGCTCTGTGCCTCACACAAGAAAAACCTACTAACAGTGCCAAACACTGGCCACTCACAGAGCACCAAACCAAAGGCTACTGCAGCCTGAGTATAGTAAACATCAAGGAAACCTTCACAAACCTTTAACAGGTTTCACATTCACGGTGGTACTGCATATATAAACATTCCAAACTCTGTGGTTGAAGGTAACATCCTTAAAATGAAACCGTAAAGACGGGTGACTTGGTTAATTCACATCCATCAAGTCACACACAAAACACTGAAAAAAAACCTGATTGATAAGGTATCAGAGTCAATATGCCAGTTAAAAACTGCAGGAGAAAGAGACACACACAGCATAAAACAGTTCTCAGGAAAACAAAAACCCAGGGCATAAGGCAAGTAGACTCGGGCAAGTAAAACGTCCAAGCACAGTACACAAATGCTCAAAGAAAGCTGGCAAGGTGGGGCAAAAAAACACAAAACACCCTTTCAATTAAACAATTAATAAAGCGGGAGTTAGCACACCAAGAATGCAGTAACAAGATTTAGGTCCTCAAACTTCCATGACATTTAAGAGAGATGGGATTAAACCAAAATCGGCCCAACCCAAACAAGACCTCATATTCTAGGCACATTCAGCTGAACTGAAAGGCAGCATTAGCACCAGTTCTGTGCACCTGGAATAGCTCTGCACGTTTCCCTACAGTCCTGCCTACCAATACAAGTTTCCTCAAACACACACACCCCGTGATGACAGAAACAGGCCAGAAGATGCTTGGAAAGCAGACAGTTCAAATAATGCTTCCACCAGGCTGCACACGACAAACTTCAGCTCTCCTCTCTGCTCCAAGGCCAAACAAGAACAGGTAACAACCAGTGTCATCCTATCCCAGGGAGAGCCTGCCACATCCCAACAAGCAGCTGGATACACAAACAACATGCAGCGGCAGAGCAGAGAAAAATGACAAAGTGCATTATAAAGCCCCTCAAAAAAAAAAAAAAAAAAGGAAAGAAAGAAAAAAGAAAAAACAACCCGAATTATGGTTCACTGCTTTTGCTTTAGCTTTGGTTCTCCTACGTTTGCTGAAGTTAGGTCGGAATCCTGAACGACTCTCATGCTAGCGACACCAGTTTGCCCTCCACACGGTCAGACTCACGTCTCACACCGACACGAACACTACACACCGGCATTCCACACACAGGAGGCGACGGGCGCAGGAGCCGGGACTAAGACGATGACACTCGGGCTGGAACCGAGCTAATAAGCTCCCCACACCCCTACAGCTCCCGGCTCGCTCTGGAAGAGACCCGACCCCCCAAGCTCCGCCCGTGACACAGCCGCCCGAGCCGGCACCCAGCACCAGCGGCCAGAGCCGAGGGCCGGGGCGGCTCCACTACTGCCACTGCGGAAAGGCAC
>JANPWX010018752.1:0-12245 GCA_024734555.1 Trochalopteron elliotii | reverse complement strand
CAGAGTGGCGAGAGCGCGGTGCTGCCCGCACGGGCGGAGAAGCCGCCCCTGGAGCAGCTCTACCGGGCGGGCCCGCTGCTGAGGAGCGGCGGCTGCGGCAGCGTTTACTCCGGGACCCGCCTCGCCGACGGCGCCCCGGTAAGAACACGGGGCCGGGTCGGAGGGGGGGGGGGGGGGGGGCGGTCGGCCCGCCACGGGCCTCGCCTTGCAGGTGGCCATCAAGCGAGTGTGCTGGGATCGCATCTCGGAGTGGGCGCGGCTGATGAGTGAGAGGGGCAGTGGGAGCAGCCGGCGGGGCTAAGGCTGCCCGGCAGAGTGGGAGCCGGGTAGGGGGTGCCGGAGGCCCCGCTGACGGCATCGCGGTCCCCCCGCAGCACAACGGCGCCCTTGTGCCCCTGGAGCTGGCGCTGCTCTGGATGGTGTCGTGCCCTGGCTTCCGCGGTGTCGTGCGGCTCCTGGACTGGTTCGAGCTGCCCGACGGCTTCGCGCTGGTCATGGAGCGTCCGGAGCGCTGTCAGGACTTCTGGTACGTCTTGGACGAGCGGGGGTTCCTGCCGGAGCCCGTGGCGTGGGGGCTGTTCCGTCAGGTGCTGCAGGCCGTGTGGCACTGCACCAGCCGCGGCGTCCTGCACCGTGACATCAAGGCCGAGAAGGTCCTCGTTGACCTGGCCACCGGCGAGGCGAAGCTCATCGACTTCGGGTGCGGCACGATCCTCCAGGACACATTCTACACACGAATGTCAGGTGAGTCCAAAGCCGGAGCCCAGCCGGGCAGCAGAGGCTCTCCCCTCTGCTGGCAGAGGAGAAAGAGGGAGGGAGTGGGAATCCTTCTTCAGCTGCCTGCAGTCAAGCTGCTGGGGCAGGGCTGGCTGTTGTGGAGCTGGCTGGGAGGGAGAGAGCAGCATCGGCCTGATGGGCTGTGCCTGTCCCCATAATAGGAACGCCAGAGTACAGCCCGCCAGAGTGGATCCTCTTCGGTTGCTACCATGGCCAGCCAGCCACCATCTGGTCCCTGGGCATCCTGCTCTATGACTTGGTCTGTGGGCACCTTGCTTTCCACACTGCTGAGGACATTGTCTGGGGCCAGCTCTTCTTCCCACTGCACGTGTCTCAAGGTTGGGATGCACCTTCAGGGCACGGGAGGAAGAACGAGGTTGGGAGAGGGCAGCTGACACGTAAGGGTTCTGCTCCTGCAGCTAGCTCCGGAGGAGGTCGATTTCCTGGGCTTAGCTGGAGGAGGTGGTACGTGTGTCTCTGTGCTATTCTTCTCTGGAAAGGAGGATCGATGGGAAGCTTTGGGTGCAGCCCCAAGCACTCCTGGTGTGGCCTGGGCACCATGGAATGCAGGAGAGCACCAGCGGTTCCTGGTGTCTCTCTGCAGAATGCCAGCACCTCATCAGGTGGTGTTTATCCATGGACCCTGCTGACAGGCCATCCTTGGAAGACCTTCTTGAGCATCCTTGGCTACAGGACCCCCACCTGGCCCAGGAGACAGCAGAGATCCATCCCTCTGCACAGTAGGATCCAGGAGCCCAGCATGGAGCAGTCTCGTGGCACTCGGAAAAAACCCCAGAGCGTTTCCCTGCGGCCGCGGCATGGAGGAGAGAGCACAGTCGAGGAGAGGCCTCTGCTGGTCCCCGGCGCATTGTGCAGGGAGCAGCTCAGTGCTCCATGTCCTATGGGAGAAGTTTTGGCACTGTAGTGAAGGTGCCACAGACTGGAAAAGGGGAAGCAGCCCCCTGCAGCTCAATGCCATCGTGACGTCCCCACAAGCCGAGGCACAGCTGCCGTGTTCTTCTGGAGCACAGAGAACACCATCTTGGGTCTGGACTGGCTTTGGTCACAGCCCCTTCCTACAGGACTCGCTCTGCGTCCCCATGGAATCAGGATGAGTCCCCAGCGGGTGGAGGGATGGGCGGGGGCTGCTCCTGCTGCCGGCCACAGCAGGGCTCGGCCTGCCCATGCCCCGGAGGGTCCCAGCTTGGGAATGTTAATGTTAATGCCACCACGCTGCTTTTTGGCAGCACAGGGGACAGGTGTTGTGGAAGGGGAGCCAGCTCCTGGCCTTGCTGACAGCTTCTCCCAGCCAGGCTGGGGCAGGGACAGCCCAGCCTGACAGAAGCATCCATCCGTGTGGCTGAGGGGCAGCAGAGGGGGACGGTTCCGAAGCCATGCCCCAGCTGTGCTGCTGTGCAGGCCCGTGAGGAAGGGGTGGGTTTATGGGTGGGAAAGGTGGGGGTTTTCCCCACCTGTGGAGAGGTTGAATTCTTGCATGGAGTGGTCACATCCTCCCCAGGCCTGTGAAACGATGATAACTTTTGACACTTTTTCTTGTTTCCAGGTCTTGTTTTGAGCTGACTTTCATGCAGTTGTTCTTTATTTTTTCCAGGAAGATTGCTCCTAGTGCCTGGAGCAGATGGGGAGGCGCCGGCACTGTCCATGGAGTGCATCCAGTGCCAGCACTACCCCGGGGGCCACAGTCTGCAGGGACAACCCCTTCCAGAAGGACAAGGACCTCGTGTGGGATCAGTTCCTCTCCTGGCAGCAGGGCTCCAGAGGTGGGTACCCGGCTCCCCAGCACGGGTGGCAGCAGCAAGAGCAGCACACGAGCATCCCACTCCTGCAGCTGCTGAGGAGGTTTCTGTGCCGTGCTTGAGTGGAGGAGGTGGAACATGCCCTGGCATGCTGCTCTTCTCTAAAAATGGAGAATGGCTCGGGAGGTTTGGGCTCTGAGCACAGCCCGTGGTGGGACAGGAGCCTTCTGTCACTGACTGTGGTGTTCTGGTTTCTCTCCCCAGGCTAACCAGCACCTCATGCCATGGAAACAGTACCACTGAGCCTGCCAGTCTGGTAGGGCTGGAGGGGAGCAGGTGTTCATTTGCTGTCAAAAATTAATCTTTTTGTTGTTGTCATCATCATCATCGGAGCATTTCTTTCATCCTTTCCCGAGCTTTTGGTCCCCTTCCTCCAGGGTAATCCTTTTGTGTCCTTCCTCAACCACTTAATGGCATTTGGCAGGGTAGGTTGAGTAATGTGAAAAGTGCAACAGCAGCTCCTGTTGCCAGCTGCAGCAGCCCCTGCAAGAACCCAGAGCTGCCAGCCAGACCCACCTGTGACTTGGAAAGGGGAGTGGCTTGCAGGGATGGAGTTGTGGCCCTGCTGCAAAAGCTGGGAGAAAATCAGAAGCAGCAAATTGCCATTTTGGCTAAACCCCCAGCCCAAATTCTTCATCCTTCCCCATTCCCAGCAATTGACCAAACCACCCAAGGAAAACAGCTCAATGTCCTTTAAGAGGCCATTTTGACATGGAAGTTTACAACTTTGATGTTGGATCAGAACATCCTAAAGGAGCAGCTGCTCATAGGGATTTTATATTCAAGGATTAACAGTCCTATATGAGCTGGGTTCAGACCAGAGCAATCCAGGTCATTTTCTCTCTACAATGAACTTTTCCATTTACAAAAGGATGAAAAAAGTGAGTACAAGCAGGTCTCTGAGTAATAAACTTAATTAAAGTACCAAGTGAGTACTATGCCCTGTCCTGGAAAAGGACTGCTCCCATAGCAGAGCTCAGCAAATGCAGAAGGTTTAATCCCATTATCCAGAGGTTCAAATCATCTCCCTACCTCCTGTAGTGGTTTGAAGGCAAAACAAGTGAGAGACTCCAAGTCAGAAATACAATTTGATAGGAAGAAAGAAAAAAAGGTAAAATAAAATAAATGCAATAATACAAAAGAACACTGACAGAGTCAGACTACAACCTGAGCAGGGTGATGGAAGCAGTCCAGATGAGGGGGTCTTACTGAAGCAGTGATCCCACAGAAAGGTTTGGTAGCTCTGGTCCTCTGGGAATCCACTGGGTAAGGGCTGCCTGTACTGTCCCAAATCCCAGATTATATCCAGGTGAGAATGCTTGGCTCCTCCCCCTGGGCGGGGCATCTCCCAATGGGCTGATGAGGCATACAGGGGGTCCTTGGTGGCCCATTAAACAGAGAGAGTTACCTGTGAGTCATGGGCAAGGCACTGATGGGCCATTAACAGAAGACAGCCCAGAGGGAGGGGGCCTGGGAAAACACTGCCCCACCTGGTTTCAACAGTTCATGAAGATGGTGATAGAATAAATACTTTGTGCACATCCTACACTACAACCCAGGACACTCCTCTCTTTTCCTACCATAACTACTCTTGACCTGGCTTTCTGCTTTTAAATATCTTTATCTTATGTCCCTATTCCCATGGTATCCCAATTCTAATTGTTTTAACCTTCTTAATGCTAGAAGAATGAAAAATCCTACATACCAGCCAAATAATACCCAAACATTGTACACCCCTTTGGATTACTCCAGGCAGTAGCAAATGGAATCACTGTTCAGTATTGAGCCTCTTTGGAAGGTGAATCCAAGCTAGAACAGAGCAGGCAGCAGCATATCAATCTCAGACCTGTCTCATTCCTTCAGGGTATGTGCCCGAACGTAAAGAATCACTGTGGTAAGGTGAACATGCAAAACATGTAACATGCAAAGTGAATCTCCTCCTCAACCTTACTTCTAGGAGCCATCATTACAATTTTTTACACATACCCCATGTACAGACTCACAGAATGAGCATTGTTGGAAGGGACCACAGTGGGTCTCCTGCTCCAACCTCTCTGCTCAAGGAGGGTGGGCCCAGAGATGGCCACGACACTCAGAGTGCTTCAGTAAAACATCAGAAGGCTTTAAAAAACTGTTTATTTTTTAAACAGAACTTTTTTCAAACCGTGTTACTCAGGATTTTTGGGGTTTTTTTTTGTTTTTTTGCAAAGATACAGTACTATCTGAACAACCTTTGCCCATATATATATATATATATAAAATATATGTATGAGGATGTACTTATAAACTTAAACAATCCTGCAAACTTGTATCACTCATAGCAGCCCTTCCTACTTTGTAACAGAGAAGAAAACTCCAACAAAGGCCAAAAATGCAGCTCCTCTCAACCAGAGGAACCAAACCACATCCACCTGTGGCTGGAGAGAATATCACCAGCTCCAGCTGGGAGGCTTTAACTTGAGTGTAAAATCATCTTTTTACAGCATTTCTAGACACTGGCTACTGCTGGACAGTGCCATGCTGGGACACATGCCACCCTCCCCTGTGCCCAGCCCTTGGGGAGAGCACACCAAGGACAAGGAGCAGCCTTTTAGCAGGTGGTCCTCACTCTGCAGGTGGGCTGTGACTTTCTAACTCAATTCAATACCTACAGGCAGAACTGGAGACAAGGGAAAAAGGCAAGGAGATGTCTGAGAGAGGTGGCCACAGTAACACAGACCAACTGCCCAGATCATGTTTCTGCATATTCAAGAGGCACTGAGCAAGAAACCTCCCAGAGGAAATGTTTTGTTCCATCTGAGAGCTCCAACCTGCCTTTGAGGAAAAATATTAACACAACCTGGTTGAGACAAAGTAGAGGCAGAGGTCCAAGGTGGCAGGCTGGCTGACAGAACACTTCTGGTGTTAGCTATGATAGCTCTCATCATCATCAAAGTAAGAATCACAATCTGACTCATCAATCATAAAGTTGTCTTCATCAAGGTCATCATCATCATCATAGTCTTCCTGCCACTGTGGATCATACTCCTCATCTTCAACCTCCTTGCCACCTTCATCTGTGTTGGGGGAGTCACACAGGATGATGCGTTTCTGCCTGTTGAGGAGAGCAGAAGAGCAGAGCCTCTGCTGTGAGCAGCAGCTGCCACCCAGCCCCACAACAGCCTACTGCCATTGCCTCAGCATCCCCATCCAAAGAAACTCCAGAGAATCCAGGGAGAGCAACTTCCATAACCGAGCCTGCCAGTGATGGAGCTTTCCTGGTCATAGCTGCCCACAAACAGAGGTCTTGCTGGTTTCCCTACACAACTGTGTCACTTCAATTGCTACCTCAAACCACAAAACAGGATGCAAGTAATCAGTGTCTGTCCTTCACTCTTTTGTATTGTCAGTGAGCACAGGAGAAAACTCTGCTCATCTCCTTTTTGTCTGCACTGACTCACCTTCCCCTGTCACCCCATTAAGAAAACTCACCCTGTACATGCAAGGGCTGAAGCAGGCACATTTGCAAGTTTCAGCTTCCTCTGAACAGCATCTCCTGAGGTCTGGAGCCCAACATGGAAATCCTGTTAGCAAGAAAGAACAGCCAAAAGAGACAGAAACAGTATGTAAGTTGGGGTGTATTTTGTGCTGCAAAGCCCTACCCTGCACACACACAGTCCCGAGCCTATCCCCTCAGCTGATCAAGCCCTTTGGTTGCCCACAATGAAATCAGACCAGAAGCAGACAAGGCAGGAACAGCCTTCACCTGTGTGGAGTGCCAGAGGATGGCGAAGAGCCGCTCCCTGATCTGCCGCAGCAGCTCCAAACCTGCCCGGAAGTGCTCTGCCTTCAGCAGCTGGAGAGAAGTGGCCAAGTCCTGGTACTGCAGCAGGGTTTCCTCTGCAATTCAAGGCCAACACAGTCATGCTGCATCCCACACTCTAAGCAGAGACCAAGTCCTTGGCTCTGACTGTGAGGCCAGCCATAGCTGCCTACATCTCCTGTGCACGTGCATCCCTCTTTCAGAACAGAACACATTGCTCTTTACTGCATCAATCTCCACTAGCAGCCAAACTGCTCCAGTGGACTTCCTCAGAAATGACATCAACAAGGCAAAAATGGACTGGGAGAAGTGAGGCCAGCTGGGTGTTGGTACACGTTCTATTACCTCACCACAGAGCTGCTGCTCTTTGACTACAGCTGGAAATGCTAGTCACAGCTTCAAAGAGGCTGCAGGACTTACCCAGAAGGATCTGCAGAGCATTAGTGAGCAGCTCCAGGCTCTCAGTCTGCTGTTCCACAATATCCATGCTCTCAGTGTCCTGGTTATAGTAGCTGTACACACAGGAGTAGGCCAGCACCTGGAAAAGTACAGATCATGTTGTTAAGCACCCTCCTTCAGCTTCAGAGTGGGCAAGAAGGGAGCAGCACCAAACCCTTCCAGACTTCATTATTCCCAGTGGCCTGTGCCCACAGCCCAGTGACCCATTATGACAAGGGACAGCAGTGCCAGGCTGACTAGAGCTACTGGCAGGATTGGAAATGAATGTGCAATTATTTTATATTGAAGTCTAAAACAGCTAATTGTTCCCACCTGCAAACCATCACAAGAACACAGACTGTAAATGCATAACAAGTGTGGCTGACCAGTGGGCAGAGAGTCAAACCCATCAGCACACAGGACTGGGCAATGCTGGACAGCCCAGGCTGAACAGAAGTGGCAGTGAACTAAGAGAATGGAGCCCAAAGGGAAGCAGGCATGGTGCTATACAGCACCAAGAGCCCACAGCAAAGGCATTTCAACAAGTGGCAAACTCCAGTTATCAGTGAATGACTCCTAAAGCCATACAGGCACCCAGCAGGGAATGAGATCACTGCTTCCATTTAAAGAAATGGGCCAGAAAATTCAGTAGCAGCAGCAGCAAGCAACAGTGTACCCCAGAAAACTCAGAGGCTACCACACTGAGAAGACAAAACAGGGTCAGACATCCTTGTCCCACATGCCTCTCTCAAAATCAAGTCTACCTGCAAAACCAAGGTGTGTATGCAAAGTCAGTACTGCCAAGACAATTCCCACCTCCTGCCAAGACAATTCCCACCTCCTGCAGATGTTTCAGGACAGATCAAGCATTACAGGCCTAAGGTGTCACAGGCTCACTGCACACACACAGTGGCTGCACCACAAATCCTTTCTAAGGTGGCTGTGAGGACATGCAGTAGGTAACTCACTGCTTCCAAAGTGTCTATAGTTCATGAAATGAAGTTAAGAAAAGAAAATCATGATCGTGAGCATCAAGAGGAACTTCTGGACTGTAACAGCATCAAGAGAGCTTTCCAAGTACCTTCACTGGGGCATTTCTAATAGGAATGGACCAAACCCAGTGGATGAAAACCCTAAATACAGACTTTGTGTTGATTCCATGGTGTCAACTTGAGCTGAGTTCCAAATCCTATGACCTGACTGTAGGGAACACTGCAAACAGAGCTCAACTCAGACTCAAAGCAGGGAAGGGCAGACATGAGCTCTTCCCCTGTCCTGATGCTGATCCTGCCCCCAAGCTTTCTCTGTCTCCTCTTGTTTGGAGAAGAACAATGTTGGTGTCTCCTCACTTTAAGAAAGGCATGAAACACACCAACAGGATTAAGTCTAAATCTCAGCAAGAGTTTATTATCCAGCCTTACCTTCCGTGCCTGTTCCAGCACTTTGCAGGCATCAAGAACAAAGGTCAAGTTCCTAATTTTTGGCATCTCTCTGATGGAAGAAATGCTGTTCCTTAGACTTATGGCAAATTCCTGCAATAACCAAAGGAGGGGGGGAAAAAAGTCAATGTCACTGTCAAGCTCCACAAGATTGCTGAAAAAAAAGCACCTTCCACACAAAGAATTGCTAAGCATTCTGAAGTGCCATCCCAGAAGATGCAGGCAGCAGCAGAGCACTTAATACATCCAACTATGACATTTCTACTGTGCCATCACTTCAACCTTTTACAGCACCTCAGCTCTGGGCAGAGCTCAGCCTTCAGTCACCACTGCTTCCAACTCCTGCCCCTCTCTGAGCCCCTGAACACCACAACAGACTGGACAGGAGAAAGCAGCCAAGGACTACTCCTCAACGTCAGAGCCAGGGCAAAGTGATCATCCAGTGATCCCCAGCTGGATGTGAGGCCTGCTGCTAGGCAGAGAAGACACCGACCCAAGAGCAGGAGCCCTGCTCCCCAGGGCTGAGCAGCAGCCACACCTGCAAGGGGAGGAGGAGGCCCTACCCTGGCGTGGTGATGAAAGGTGCATCTCTCATTGTAGTCCTGGAAACGCTTCTCCTGCCAAGCTGCTTTACTCACCTGAAAGGAAAGGTACAGGAGCTTGTAGCAATTTCCCTCAAGTACCTGGAAATGCCAGTATAACTGCCAAATTCACAGAATCCAGAGTAAAGGGCCCAAGTGGAGATCCTGACCATCTCTGAGAGGCTACAGGGGCCTCTGAACATAACCATGACCTAAGGAGACACAGCAAAGCACTCACCATGGCAGAGCAGTTGTAATAGTCCTTGTGATTGGGCCTCCAGGGCTTGAGGCAGCGCCAGCAGAAGCCATGGTTACACTTGGCACAAGTCATACTGCAGAGGGACAGGGGGAACCACTCAGCCCTGACAGTGCCCACAGCCAGGGACTGTGCCACCCAGTCACAGACACAGCAGCAAACAAAACTGTCTACTCACTGCAGGCACCCCTCATTCTTCTCTATCTGAGCCTGGCAGTTTGGGCAGTGCTTTGAAATGAGCTTGGCCAGGTGTTTGCTTTGAGCTTCACTTGTCATTCCCTCATAGTATCCATCATCATCCACCCAGCGAGACATGTGGCTGCAGCTGGCAGGGTAATGGGCCTGAGAGAGAGAGAAACAGACCATCAGCCAACCACACAACAGCAGAAGGGCTGTGCTAAACCTGACAGCACAGCCTGTGATCCAGCTCAGCCTCACCTCTGGGAAGCTGCAGTTGAAGCAGGATATCCAGGAGCACTTGGAACAGGCTGCTCCATAACCAAGTCCATCCTTAAGGAGGATCTGATCACAGCCCTGAGGGTTGGTGCACCATGTGAGGTTGGAGCAGCACTCCACATAGCACCTGAGGAGGGCTTTTTCATACTGCAATGAGAAGCCAGGAAAGAGACTTAAGCCTGAAAAGGTGCATGGTTAGGCCTTAAAAGCAGAGTCTGGGGCTCTGGGCTATGCATCTCACCAAAACTGCTCACAACAGACCAGCACTCAGTTTACCCTTTCATTCCATTTGTGCTCATTCTTCTATTCCCCCTGTGTCATATCTGGAAGCTGTTTCATCTTACAGAATTGTTGAGGTTGGAAGGCATTTCTGCAAATAAAACCTGGTGCAATCTCTCCAGATTAAAGCAGGATTGCTCAGGACTGTGTCCAGTTGGATGTTGAATATGCCCAAGCAGAGAGACTTACAAACCTCTCTGCCCAAACTGGTCCCATGTCTCAGTACCCTTACTACTGAAAAAAAAAATCCCAACCCAAACAACCACTTTTCTTATTTTAAACATAATTCCAGCGTTAGATCCTCATACAATCATCTGGTTATTTTGAGCTCAGGATTGGACCAGAGACCTCCACAGATTACTGCAACCCAAAATATTCTATGACTGTATGTGTGACTCTGCACCAGACATTAACACTCCAGCCACACCACTTACTGATGAAAATGAAAACATAATATTTCAGTGAGAGCATCTGAGCAAGTTGTTAAAATTAGCTGCTGTTTATATCCACCTGCAATAATTATTTCTTTTCATAAAGCAGTCACAGCAACAGGCTACTAAATCCTGCTTTCAGACATGTGTGACTGTGGGATTTGCAAAGGCAGTAAGGACTAATTGTCCAGATGTATGCACTAATTCTCCAAACACTTCCTATAAAAAACAAGACAAAGAATACACTTGTCAAACAACAGAGCAGTGGAAAAGAGACTGTTCTGCCCAGCCATTAACAGAGTCTGTCATGTGACAGCTACAGCTCTGCCATTAAGTGGGGAGGGCATTCAGCCCTAAAAACTGAAAGAAAAAGTCTGCTTTAGAACAAGCAGCTACTGCTATGGCCTGATGACCAAGCACTAAAGTAAGCAGAGCTCAGAAAGCCTGTTCTAGAGATGTTTGTAGACTCACACAGACTTAGAGTGAAGATTAAGTCTAATGTGGTAATTCCTGCCATCTTCACAAAAACCTGAACTGCTCAAAGCCAGAGACTGATGGAAGAGAAAGGACATAGGGGTCACTGATGCAGCAGTATAATGAAATTGCTCATATTTTCATTTGGCTACTACTAATAATTATTATTATTTAATTGCTTCCAGCACACCAGTAGAGGATACTTGTCATGAACTGCTACCATGGCTCTCATCTAGTCCTGAACTAATGATGTCCCTGAAATGTTGCTTGCTACAGATCTATTTAGAGGAAATACCACTGTGCTCTTCTGTTGATGTTATGCTTTCCTGAACAGCTGGGATTGACCATAACCAGACACAACAGATAAAATCTGGCCACCATTACCATGCTGCCAGCCTTGGTAACAGGAAGGGGAAAAGCAGCAACAGAATCAACTGATAGTGCTGAGCACAACACAAGATAGCCTGGACAGCCAGCAGCCAGCCCTGGTGCCTCACCTTGGCTATAATCTCCTGGGAGGAGAGGATGGAGTAGATGAAGGCTGTGGTGGGCTGAGCACAGCACTCAGAGATGGGACAGGTGCAGTTGACAACCATGTTCTGCTCGATGCGAGTTGTCAGGTATTCCCTCCAGCAGGGCTGCCAGGGCACAAGAGGAGGCATCAGACCTGACCCTGGGAGCCCTCCCCACCCAGCACAGGGTGCACAAAACCCCATGGATCACCCCAATGCACAAAAGTGGGAATAGACAAACCAGGGAGTGAAGGATCACAACAAAAAACTGAGCTGAGGAAAGAGAATGCATAAGCTCTGAAAAAACCCCTGATAATGCCTTCAGACAAAGAACTGAAGTTCTAGCTCCAGCTAAACAGCAGCAATTCCCTGTCAAGCAGCAGGAACCAAAGGCCCCAGAACCTTCACCTTGCAGCAGTAGTGCATGCAGCAAAGGGTTGGTGGCTTCTCAGTGGGACAAAGCTGGTTCACACAGACTGGGCAGTGGGTTCCAGGGCTTGGGGGAGGCTGGACATCCTGCACTTGCAGCCCTGAGGAGATGAGCAGGGCCTCACGGTTCTCCACATAGCACTGGATCAGGAAATCCACATTCCACCTACAGTGCATGAGGAGGTGCTGAGCAACATCATCTGGAATGCTGAGAGCGTCCTGGACCTGCTGAACTGTCTGGTTCATGAGCAGCTTTGCCTCCTCTGGGCTGAGCGTGTGCCCACTGGGCACCTGCAGCATTGCCATGAGATATTCTTCCACCCTGTCTGTGCCAGGGCTCTGCCTGACATGGAGAAATGTGTCTTGTTCACACAGGGTGCAGAGGCACACCCCTCCACACCTGGTGACATGCACCCCTACCAGTGCAAGCTGTCTCTGCTGTCCTCCTCCTGAGACGCCTGGGCTGGCCTGCACTGGAAAGTCATCTGTGCCTGGCCACCCAGAGGGGTTGTGGATTCAGCAGAGACGTATTCCAGGACATGAGGCCTCCCCTC
>JANPWX010018749.1:155076-168672 GCA_024734555.1 Trochalopteron elliotii | reverse complement strand
CCAGGCAAATTAGTGTGGCTTCGAACGTGCAGAACATAGTAGGGATGAACCCTGTCCCGAATTGCACACCACAGGGTCTCCAGTAAATGAAACAAGGCAGCATTGCTGACCTCCTTCAACACCGAATGACCCAACCACTGAGCAATGTCGGCCACATAAGCAGAATCCGTGATCAAGTTGAAAGGTTGCTGGGAAAATTTCTGAAAAGCCATGACGGCATCCCTCAGTTCAACCAACTGGGCTGACCCATCCTCATGGCCTTCCAGGACCTTCCACTCAGATCCATCCTTCCAAGTGACAATGGCCTTCCCTGTCTTCCCCGACCCGTCAGTGAAGACGGTGGGTCCTTGCACTGGTTCCTGGCTGGTTTTGGGCCCCAAAGAAATTTGCACGGATTTTGCCACTTGCAATATCTTGTGGCTGGGCAGATGATAAGTGGTCTGCCCGGTATAATTTTCCAGAGCACTTTGCAGTGACACACTGTTTGCAAGGCTCCAATCAAAATCTTCCCCCTGATACCGGGAGCACAATCTGTGCAGGATGCGCGCCCATCAATTGCAAACACCGTTGTCGGCATTTGACTATCAAACGAGCAATGAGCTCGAACAGCGCTGTCGCCGTTTTCTGCGGCCGATGGGGCAAGAAAACCCATTCCAGGACGTGCAAGGGGTCAGACCACCTGTCACTCCATCGGCCAATTATGGCTGTGAGATGTAAATCTGGAGTGGTGATGAACACAGTGACATCAATGGAGGGATCAATGCGATGAACCTGTCGAGCTGAAATAGCTCGCTGAACCTCCTCCAGCACCTGACGTGCCTCCTGGGTCAATGTCCGAGGTGATTTCAAATCAGTGTCTCCCTTTAACAAATCAAACAGAGGAGACAACTGTGCTGTGGTTAGTCCCAAATATGGACGTAACCAAGTGATGATACCCACCAATTTCTGGGCATCATTCAATGTGCGCACCGAGTGCACAAATTGCACCTCTTGATGTTGGATTGTACGTTCCAAAATCTTGACACCCAGGTATTTCCATGGAGGTTTCTGCTGAACCTTTTCCGGAGCCACCTGCAGCCCATGAGAATGCAAAACATGGAGCAGCTGAGGCTGAATCCTCTGCAACTCATCCTGGGTGGATGCTGCCACCAGGATATCATCCATGTAATGATAAAATTGGGCATTAGGAAATTGCTTGCGAACTCCAGACAAGGCTCAAGCCACAAACCACTGGCACAGGCTCGGGGAATTTCGCATGCCTTGCGGCAAAACTCTCCATTGATACCGTTGTGCGGGCTCAGCATTGTTAATTGCTGGCACCAAAAAGGCAAATTTCGGTCTGTCATTGGGATGCAAGGGAATCGTAAAAAAGCAATCCTTCAGATCCACAACGAGGACCGGCCATTCTGCCGGAAGCATGGTGGGCGACGGCATACCAGCCTACAGCGTCCCCATGCTTTCCATCACTGCGTTCACTTTTCGGAGGTCTTGTAACAACCTCCATTTCCCAGACTTCTTTTTGATGCAGAACACAGGAGTGTTCCAGGGACTGGTAGAAGGTTCCAGATGACCCTGGTCCAATTGTTCCTGCACCAAATCACGAAGGGCTACTAATTTATCTTGAGGAAGGGGCCACTGGGGTTCCCAAATGGGTTCGTCCATCAGCCACCGTATAGGAGGCTTCGGACATGCTGCGCCCTTCAGTGCAGTGGTCCCAATTAAAAATCTGTCCCCAAGTGCACCCTCCACACAGCCAGAGCATCCCTCCCCAAAGATTGTTAGAGGTGTCGGTGACATGAGGCCAGACCATGGCCCTCTGACCCTCTGGGTTCATGATTGTCACTAGCTTCTGGCTCACATAGCATTGCTTCACTCCTCCCAGTCCTGAAACAGATGTTGCCACTGGGTCCAAAGGCCAGTCTGGAGGCCAAGCAGCAATGGACATAATCGTGATGTCTGCGCCCATGTCTAGGATTCTGCGGAGGTGAATCTTCGATGGCGTTGCACCAGGAATGGAGAGGGTGTACATCCTCTCGGGATGCTGCTTGGTCAGGGCAGCGGTCCAGAAGACCTCAGGCTGCCCAGTGGATCCAAAGCCGCCGTCTCCTCTCTCCCGAGTATCTGCCCTGCGGACAGAGGACTTAAAAGGCACAAGTTGAGCAATTCGCGTTTTTTCCAGGATAGTGAGGGGGGGAGTGGACGTGGAAACCATGGCATAAATCCTTCCCATGTAATCTGCATCCATGCGACCTAGATGCACAATGATACCCTGAGTAGTGGTACTAGACCTGCCCATAAGAAGGGCACTCAAACCATCACCCAGAGGACCGAAGGCATCCAGGGGGACTTTATGCACTGCGCTGTCCTTCAGGACAACCATTTCAGCAGTGCAGACGTCTAGGCCTGCTGAACCGCAGGTGCTGGCTGTGAGCTTGCCCAGCAAATCTCCATCGGCTCTGGGGATTGGGAAGACACTTTTGTCTGAGCACGCTTCCCTTTCCGGCTCCGTTTCCCATTTCCCGAGCCTGATAGAGGCTGGCCATTCACATGGACCGTTGCCTTACAGGCATTGGCCATATGATTTGGCCTTCCGCACAGTCCACAAAGAAACAAAGGAGTGGCCCCCTTCTTCACTTTCTTCCCTTTTTTCTTGCTGGCCTGAGCATTTGCCTGTTTCTGCTTCCCACCCTGCTGCCCCTTCCAGGTTGGCCGCAGGGTGGTAGCCACGGCAGCCACCTTAGAACCTGTGGCGCCCATTTTCACACAGGCTTCGGCCATCTGCGAAAGTGTGGGATCGCCCGGAAGGGCCTCAATGATCTTCCTGCACTCCGCATTACAGTTGCTCTTCACCAAGATCTTGAGCAACAACGTTCTAGAAGCGAGATCAGCTACCTGTCGCTCAACTGAAGCTGTCAGCCTTTCTGCGAACTGCAGGAAAGGTTCATCTGTCCCCTGAACAATTGTGGCAAATGACTGCTTCGGTGCAGACATCTCCATTGTCTGTACCGGTGCTGCCATGCCAATCTTTTGGCACTGCTCCAGTACCAAGGGCTCATAGGCCATTTGCCTATTAACATCAGCAAACTCACCTATACCCAACAGCATGTCTGGCCCAACCCCATACCTAGGGTCAGTTTGACTGGCCAGCAGATTCTGTTCTGCAGCTCTTTCAGCCAATTGAGACCACTTGGACTCAAAGATGTCATACTCGACAGCCTGAAAGAGAACCTTGGCCAGACACCAAATGTCATAGGGTGGTAACACGTCTGTGTCTACCAGTCGTGGCACTTGCATCATCTCAGGAGACCCCAGACCGTATTTACCAACTCTGTCTTGGAGATCAATCAATGCCTGCCACGAAAATGGGCATGTTTATTGCAGCCAGCTTCCCGAATCACAGGGAAAGCTTGCAAATCGCTCAAAGAGGCAGCATCATCCTCTGAATCCTGTCCCTTGGACTGCACAGGCACGGGGGCGAGAGCTCATCTCGCAGCACCTGGAGAGCTAGAGAATCCATCCCTGCCCTGCAGGGGACGCCGTCCCGAGCCATGGCCACTCACTGCATCAGTCTTGGCTCGGACATCATCCCAAAACCGTGCGCGGTCTCATGGCCGAACCGTCACCTGGCATGGAGGCAGTGTCCAATGGCCTGCTGAAGGGGACCCGTCTGTCTGGGACCCTTTGCCATGGGTGAACACCAGCCTATCGTCAGCTGTGCCATCGCCTCCTCTAAAGGTAAACACCACAGAGCCAGCAGCCGCCTTTACCTTGGCGGTGGCGGTGCGCACAGCGTCGCCCCTGCTCACCCCGGGAGGGGAGCGCAGCGCTGGGAGGGGCGTGTCCCGCTGCATGGCGGCACTGCCACGCGCCGTTCTCGTGGGCAATTCGGGGGTCGCCGCGCTTGACTCACAAGTGGGGAGGTGTTGCGGGAGGTGATGGACTCGCAGACGAGTCCGTCCACACAGCCCGGAGGCCCCCGGAACGCCAACCCCGTCCCGCATTTCTCGGCGGAGTCACGGCAGCGGGAGGGTGTCACGATCTGCCACTGCAAGCGGGGTTCATGATGATTCGTTTTGAGGATCTCAGAGCGCAAAAGACACAGCAGGGGACAACTCAGTTTGCTCAATCACAAATGCACCTTTATTTAGTGCCAACAAATGCGATAGCGGGGAGAGAAATTAAAAATAGTAAGAAAGACAGAGAAAGAGGGGAAGGAGATTATAGCTACCAACGTGGAGGGACGAGTCCTCAAGGCTTAGAGATGCCTATAGACGCGAAGTTCTCCAGTGAGGTGTACACAAAAGTGTGAGGGGGTCTCCAGAGCTTTTATAGGTTGTCAAGGCGGGAGCCAAAGCGAGGGGCACGGAGCCAAAGCGGGAACCACCTGTGTTGAGGTTGGGTGCTCAGGAACAAGCTGCAAACCGTACCACCAGTACGGACAGACCAGTTCAGACAAGCAGCCTTGGCTCAGTCCACTGTGACCAGTTCCATTGTTCTTGCACTCTGTTCTCATGGAGATGCATACCAGTCCTCCGAGACTTGGCAAACGTTCCACCTCAGCGAGGCCAGGGGCTCCTTTCAGAGTCTGGGGTCTCAGTCCTCTATCACTGGAGACAGTTGTGAGGCATATCACATCCTTGGACAGACTCTGACAGAGGGGCTGTGGGCAAAGCCCCCAAAGAAGCTCCACTGGCCACCCGAACTCCGATGCCAGGCGGCCCCCCCCGCCTGCTGTGGGGTGGGCCTCTCAGTCTCGACTGAGTGCCCAGCGGCGCAGGAGTCCGGGGCTTCGTCCGCCAATTTCGCAAGACGGCACAAATCCGTGCTGTCCCCCTCCACCAAGTATTTTGTGGACACGCCACAATGTGGACAATCTGCCGTGACCATCCGCCCCCCCCAATCCAGACGCGCTTTCGGTGCCTCCAGCGCTGGAAACGCGCAAAAGGGCAAAGCGGGGGAGGCGCCGCCTCTCCGCCACCGCCGCGGCAGAGGCACCGGGCGTGCCAGTGGTGCCGGTCTCACCGTCTCCCTCGGCACTCAGCCCGGGAGAGGAAATGAAACTCGAGCCATCCTGCTCCGAGACCTCAGAACTGGGAGGCTGCGGGCCACGCAGGACTCCTTCGACCCTCTTCCAGGTCGCTAACAACCCTAACAAATCCACACGGCAATCAGCAGCAAAAAGCTGAAGCAGGTGATTCCCCAAGTTCGCCCATTCTGCCAAAGAAAATGCACTGTGAAGGCTGCAAAGAAAACCATGAGTTCTAGCATAGTAGAACAATTCTTGGAAGTCCCCTCCAGAGACGGCGGCTTCCTCCCTCTGTAGGACCTCAAGCCAAAGATCCACCACGAGGCAACCATCTGAGGCAGGGGAAGAGGCCATGTGTCTTACCACTGATTACCTTCAGATGCACAGCAGTGTATTTCCCATGCAGGGTAGTCCAATGAACACGCAGACAGGGTCGTCCGATGACACCCCCGGGGTCACCACTTGTGGCAGTTTCAGGGCACACGAGTGTTGCAGAATTCCTCAGGGAAGGTGGACATGATGTCTACCTAGGCCTTGAACTACCCGAGCTGAGGCCTTAACAGGGGCCTGAGTGAGGCCTTGAAGCCTGTGATGCAGCTAGAAATTCTTAGCCAAGTGTGGCGCAGTTAGAAATTAGTAGTTAAGGTGTTAGGGAAAGATAATAAGGTTGTGAAGGTCACTGAATAGACTTGTTAGTGAGCATGTGATAGCCACCTTAAGAGTAAGTAAAATAAAGTG
This sequence comes from Trochalopteron elliotii, assembly GCA_024734555.1. Taxonomy (NCBI): domain Eukaryota; kingdom Metazoa; phylum Chordata; class Aves; order Passeriformes; family Leiothrichidae; genus Trochalopteron; species Trochalopteron elliotii. The sequence goes on along the minus strand of JANPWX010018749.1, from coordinate 162,908 downwards.
TGTTTTCATACTTCTCTCTGCTGTGTGCCAATGAAGAGCTGCTGTGATTGTAAACTATATAGAAATGTATAAAAGTAGCCATCTTAGCTGAAATAAAGCAGAACGTAGCTGTTAACCATATTGGCTTGATCTGCGTTCTCTCTATACTCCGACTTCCTTTTTATCTCAGGCTAACCCTGGTAATATATTGACGCCTGATCACAGGGACCTGAGATTGTGTGCCTTGCACGCATCGATGCCGGAAACCATCTAGACGTAGGCACTGCCCAGAGTGCATTTAAATATCAGACTCTGGGACCAGGGCGTGCTTAAATGCTGGTTGGCCCTGGAGAAGGCTTTGGTTTAAATACGGGAAGCTTTCGCTGGTAGACTCTGTGCTTGATCGAGTCCGTGCTTGATCGAGCGAGACGGAGGGGGGAGTTGGAGCTTCCACAGTAGGTCGATGCCGAGGAACAGCGTCAGCACCACCCTGTGGAAAGAAGGTAAGTTGCAGTGCAGCAGCAAGGGTCGTAACTATCTGCGATGAACGCAGATGTTGCAGCCGCGATTCATCTTCTCTTTGCTATCCTTTCTAAGAGAGGTGAAAAGGTGAAAGAGACTGAGATTGAACAGATAGCCCTGTGGGCGTGGAAACGGGGAAAATTGCGTGATTCATCGTTGGTTTTTAGTGCCTCAGAGTGGCGCGAGATTGGGGAGTTGCTCTGGGACTCGTCTCTCTCAGGAGGCAAGGAGGCGAAACTCGCCCATGACCTTGGAGCAGTTTGGAAAAAAGTGATTAATACCTTGCTTGCCATATTAGCTGAGATAAAAGGGGCGGTGGCAGCAGTCCAAGCTTTTGAGGGAGTGGGAGGAGATGAGGCAGGAATTCCATCCCTTCCTCCTCAAAAACCTGCCAAAGTTGTAAAGTTTTTTGGTCTGGGTGAACATCCCATTCCTGGTTTGAGTGCTCCAGTCAGTTCTACCCCACGAGCTGTCCTTGAACATGTAGTTCAGGCAGAACATCAGGCTCAGGTGGAGCAGTGGTCTCCTCGGCTGCTCGAACAGACTGAGAGCAAACAGGAAGTGGCTCTTGTCTTTCTCCTTCAGCTCTTTCTGTCACAGAAGTCCCAGTTTAACTTTCTGCCTCAATGTTCCCTTTACAGGTGCATCCCCAGCTCTCCTAAAGTGACCAGGGACAGCAAAGTGCCTTTGTCTTGTTGATCACTGAATCAATGTTGCTGCTAAAATCGTGTTAAAGGGCCTAGAGCACACCTTGGAGCTCCTCTTGGGTAAGGGTCAGGGTTAGGGCTGTGGAGTCAGAGACAGGGATGCAACATTAACACTCTGAGATCATGCAGCAACAGCCCACATTGATTGTCCGGTAGCTCCTTTTATAGAGTTTTCAAATTTCCTGCGCTTACAGACATGATTGGTCAAAGGTCTCAACTCCACCTAGCTCACTGGCCAATGATATGGGTGTATCCGTGCTTCAAAGGGATTGGCTGAGGTCCTCTGTCTGGGTTTGAATCCAACCTATCGTTGTTGTGTCCAGGGACTTGTTTACTTCGAGATAGGCTGGTCGAGCTGGTGTCTGTTAAGTCAAATTATCTGTGCAGCTATAAACCAGCTATATCTGTCACAGTTCCCCCTTCTCAGTTTTAATACAAATGCAAAGTGTCCTCTGTTATTTTACCTGCAAGGACCCTTTGCAGATAGGATGACAGGACAGCATGATGACACATACGATTCAACCTAACTCAACAAGCCTAGCCTCTCCCAGCCAGTGATGCATCCCACATATCATTGAAAATGTGACATCCATTCCCAGGAGCTGTCAGGCAGGATTACCAACAATACAAGCTTTCAAATTGGCACATCACAGACTTATTACTTGGAAGTTACAAACTTATAACTTAACTCCATGAACAAGAAAGATTTCAACTTAAGAACTGTGGGAAAATTCTCAAGGGGCCACTGTGGCACCTACACTGGCTGAGTGATAAGCCATTTTAGGGGTAGTGTGGTGTGGAATGCTCCCGTTCCAAGGAGGCGGGAACTTGATGTTACCCTCCTTTGTGTTAACTCCTCCTTTGACCCAAACCCTAAACTCCACCCCTGCTCTGCCCTATAAAAACACCACCACCCTGCCTTTGCCTGGTCTTTCGTCTTCACCCCTCTCCCTGGCCCCAGGGGTAAATAAACGGATTCTCGAGCTTAAATAAAGGAAGACCCATCTCGTTCTTTCCTCTGCCGGCATCAGCAGCTGCAACCTCCCTGGACATGATGAACTCTGTAGCTACACGATGCTACAGTGTGGGATATTTCATGCCCCTTAAAACAGTGGCCCCCGTTAAAAATCTGTCCCCACCCAGACTCCCCAAGCAGATAAAACATCCCTCCTGCACAGGTTAAGTGGTGCTGCTGTGATGTATAGTCAGATGGCAGCAGTTTGTCTCTCAGGATTTTTTACCAGATCAGGTTCGCTCCTCAAACAGCTCTGTGTGGTCCCTCCGAGGCCAGCAACAGCGGATCCCGCAGACTCAGTGGGCCATAATGGAGGCCAAGTGTGGGCAGAGATTATGGTGACATCTGCCCCTGTGTCAATCATGCCACTGACCTTTATTTGGGAGGGTCTTGCCCGAGGCATCGTGACAATACACACCATGTTGGGCCTCTGCTCACCCACGACCTGGGTCCAAAACACCTGAGGTTTACCTGTTGACCCGAAGCCTTGGTCTTCTCACACCTTGGGATCTGCATTTGGGCCACAGGACTTAAAAGGGATAAGCTGGGCAATTCTGTTTATTTCAGGGATCGTCACGGGTGCAGTAGGAGTGGAAACCATCGCATGTATTTGTCCTGTAAAGTCTGCATCTATAACACCAGGGTGCACATAGATGCCTTGCAAGGTGGCACTAGATCTTCCAATTAACAGTGCACTCAGTCCTCTCCCAAAAGGCCCCTGTGCCTCGAGAGAGACTTTATGTACCTTTGAGGTGGTAATAGTTACTGAGATGGAGGTGGAAACATTCATTCCAGCTGCTCCTCGAGTCCTTCCTGTGAGCCAGTTGCATAAGCTTGCACAGGAAGGTGAGGAGATACTTGTGTTTTCACGCGTCTCCCCCTCACGTTGGTTCTTAAAGGATTCTTTAAAAGATTGTTTGTTAGTATAGATTTTGTATTTGCACTGCCTGGCCATGTGACCAGGTTTCCCATATCGATCACAATTAATGATCATATTCCTTTGTCCTTGACATGTCCCCATTAGAGTGGGCTTGTGGGGACAGTTCACTCTCAGGTGGCCTCGTTGTCCACACTTGTAGCATTCAGATGTTACCTTTACAGCAGCTGCTATGGAATCTGCTAGCATGGTCATGTTATGAGAATTAGATCCAACCTTAGCACAGGCATTTAACAATTCATTTAGTGATGGATTTTCATTATGTAGCAGCTCAATGACCTTTCGACAGTCCTCATTGGCATTGTCCTTTGCCAATTGTAAAATTAGATGATTTCTGGCCTCAACATTAACAATTTGTTTTTCCATAGCATCTTGTAATCTCTCTATAAACTGTAGATATGGTTCTTTCACCCCTTGTCTGATTTTGGAATATGTTTGGGTCGGGTTTGCCATGTTAGTTACCTTAAACAGTGCTTGCAGTCCCAATTCCTTCACCTTTGCTAGCATTAATGGATGCAGCCTAGCCTGAAGTCGGGGATCCCCCACTGGTTGTAATCCCAGAAGTTGAGGGACCACAGTCTCATAACTTGGGTCTTCTCATGGAACCTTTAGATTTTTTAACTCCTGTTTTTCAGCACTGCTCTTCCACATGGTTTTGAACACCATATATTGGACTGTTGTAAACATTAATTTGGCAAACTGCTTTATATCAAAAGGAGTTACCTCCTTGGTGGTTAGGAATCGTAGCATATTAGCAAGGGCAGTAGAACCCAAACTGTGCTTGGCCCCTAGCTGATGCAGTTCAGAAAGAACTGGCCACTGGAAGGGGGCATACTTGTCAGAAGTGGTCCCGTTGCCTCTTATTACTGGATAAACGGCAACTGTTCTGTCCTCAGACTCCCAGCCCCCTGACATGGGTACATCAATGAGTTCTGTCCCTTCGTAGTCCCCACTTGCGATAGCTGCCTGTTTTACCTTTTGCCAGACGCTCACAGGATCGGGCAGGGCTGTTGGCAGTGCAGCGATGGTGGCGATATTGTGGTGTTCCACAGGGGAACGATGGCTCTGGCTTTCTCTGCTGGTCTCCCTCACGTCCCTTGCCAGTATATAATCCAGGGAGAACTCAACTCTGGCAGGGGCGGTGCGCTAGGGACAGTGGCGTCCCTTCCGGGTATTGTGTCTCCAGGATCTCCTCGTGATGCATTTCCCAGACCCGCCCCTGGAGGCTGGGTCGGAGGTGCAGCCACGCCCCACGGCAGCTGGATGGGAGGTGGAGCCACGTCCCACAGAGGCGTGGACTTGGAGCTAGTCAACTCGGTCTCAGGAGGAGGCAGTTCTCGTGTGCATGTGGTAGCAGGGGGTACGTGTGGTCCTCGCATGAGCTGATCCTAGTTGGAGCTGTAGGGTGCTCCGTCACCATGGGAACCATGCAGGCCCCCCCCCCCCCCTCCCCCCCCGTACAGCTAGGAATGGTAACAGAATGACCACTTGTCCCCAGGGGATGTCATGGCTCCACCGCTGAAGTGGCTAAACTGTGATAGTAGCTGAGCACCTGGCAGGAGCTAGGCACTGCCTCAGAGTGGCTGGGTACGGTCTCAGGGGTCCCGGCAGACACGGACGGGCATGGCACAGCAAAGCACGGAGCGGCAGGCACAGCAAGGCAACAGCCAGGGGCTTTACAGCCGCTGAGCGCCTGGCAGCAGCCTGTGACAGGTGCCATTTTGCAGCGGCTGGCTGCAGGCGTGGCTCTGCAGCAGCCAGACATCTCACAGCAGCTGGGGGCGGTCTCAGGGGTTTCTGCTGGTCTGGCAGGACACGGGGCGGCAGAGCACGGAGCGGCAAAGCGGCCAATCGCGACTTCAGGGGTCTGTGCAGATGCGGCAAAGCACAGTTTAGCTGCAGCATGTTCCGCTGGCAGCACGTCCCTGCCCAGGACGGTGACAGGGTCCCAGGCAACAGGGGAACGCTCCGCTAGGGTGACATCCCTGCAGGGGGCCACGGTTTCGCGGCGCACTGTGACTTCTCTTCCCGTCCTCCTCTCCCGCTCGTGCCTCCCCGGGCGCTGCACTTTCTCCTCTCACCTCGGGGGGCGGCGCCAGCAGCAATCCCTCTGCCATCTTTGCCTCCTGCTCTTGATGCAGTGTATTTCCACACCCAAGCAAATGTTTCCAAATAAGGAAAAGGGATTTCAGTTACATTCCTGACTTTTAAGGAAGAAGCACCAGAACTCTCTGTTCTTCGCTCACCATGGCTGGCTCAGTGCCAGCACAGGGCAAAGCAAAACAGAGGCGGGAGCAGGGTGAAGCCAAAGCAGTAAGGATTTCTCAGTTCCTCAAACCCTCTGAGAGGACAAAGCAGCGGCGGCAGAGGGGGAGGGTTGAAACAAGAGGTATGAGACAAAACAACCTCATTTGCAATTCAATGACAAAAGCTGCAGCAAGGAAAAGAAGCAGTCCTCAATGAGAACAGATAACCTTTACAGAAATAAAAGAACTCTATAAGGAAGCAACAGCCAACCATATTATCTCAGCAGCACCAGAGACAAGATTTGCAGTAAAGACATAACATTAAAATTACCGAAGAAGCTCAAAATACCTTAAAAATACTGCGAACTTTAACCTTCTTTTTTATTTCATTTACAGCTTTAAGACAAAATCCACAACTTTATAAATTAATCTTCCATTGAAATATCAAGAAAAGAACCATCTGATAATTCTAAAATAAGGGGTTTTTTTTTTTATTTTTTCAATTGAGTAAAATTGCAATAACTTGCCCAAAAGTTTATATCACAAGCTAATTATAAAAGCTAATTCCCAAATGTTTTTCCTTTTCAGGGAAAGATTTTGAAAAAATATTTTGCTTGCCCACATATATTTGTTTGAAATAGTTACTTCAAAATTCAAACTTTTGCAAATTACCCTTATAAATTTTATAAGAAAAATCTCTAATTATTAAATTCATTTTAGAAATTAATTTAAAAAATTTTAAAAATCTATTACACCCCTAAAAAACAACTTTTTACAAATAACCAAGAAAATTTCAGAACTGTAATCATATAGTGAAATCCAAACGCCAAAAAATAAAAATCAGATTTTAAGAAAGTCTAGAAGCCATATGTCAAAATCAAACTAACAGCTGTTCTGCATGTTTTTCTAAGTTCATAGTTCCTTTTAACCAATTATTTTTATGTTACAGGTTTAGTAGAAAAAGCAAAGACATCTCTGCTCAAGAAATTCATAGTGACCAGTGATACAATTTACTTAAAATATTAATCTTTTTCTTCCTTCTCAGCAGCAACTTTACTTCTTCACACATATCCCATCACACGTTAAGAAAATAATGCCATAACAAACCTTGTGACAATGACAATCCAAAGCACACTACTAAATGAAACAAGCTTAAGCCATGAGTTCCTTTATCGAAATGCAACAGCACTTGTAAAAAATGTTTCACATATCTCAAAATCATGCCAAAGCAATAATACAATCATATCCAGACTGCCAAAAAACTAATTATACCATAAAAACAGGGGTTAAATCCCCAAAGCTAAAAGCAGACAAATGTCACACAATATCAGTAATTTAAAAAATTCAAACACATACTTCTTTCTAGCCACATGCTTTCTAGAGCAATTTCTGCCCTCAGCACATAAAAGAAAAAACCATAAAAGCATCTAATATAATACAAACATACCTAATTCTTCCAAAAGACCAATCTATCATAGAAAAAACACACAGATAACTGAAAACACTCCTTGAAAGATAAAAATGGGGAGTATGTAGAGATGCTCTCTACTATAGAAAGGTTGAACAAAGCTATATATATGTTTTTTTAATCTCTCATATTCATAAAAAATTCGGAAACAGGACAAATTTTGGAGCCTGTCCTTCGTGGCAGGAAGTTGGTTTGTCTCCACAGGTGCAGGCTCTGAATGAGCCCCTGCAAAAGATGTCAAGTCACAACGACAGAAGAAGGAAAGAGCAGCAGAAAAAAAAATCTGAAGAAGAACATGCAAAGGACATTGAGTGATCACAGACCATGGCTTCAAAAGAACTACACTGACACAAACCAGCAGTATAGACACTAGAGCATTTTCAAAGCAGAGACTGGGTTTTTATGGAGTTTGTACTAGTTAGAGTACTCGGCAAAGTATTCTTTGTACTGAAGAAGTTTTATACGTTATTGCTGTCATGTTGATGTTATTATATTGTTCTCAAATAGTATTGATAAAAATGGCAGGAGACGATGTTTCCTCCTTTAAATGCCTTTATTAAAGTATTAGCTCTTTTAGAAACAGGTGCCTGGGGGGGGTGGGGTGGCCTCCACCGTAGTGCTGAGAAGGAGGGGAGGCTGGACACTCTGCTGCTGCACACAGCTGAGTGGGGAATTAGCCTCCCCCCTCACGGGAGCATGCTCCCGACAATTCCAATTCCAACATGATTCTGCCGAGTGGTTGATTGTTTAGAATGTTTTTCTGGTCACAGCGAGATCAAAGTTTCAGGCATCAGTTGGCTTCTACTTCTCAGTCTTTATTGCCGCCATTCCTTTTGCTTTAAGTTGTTGCCAAAGAGACTTAATTACTGTTTGTTTTGGAAGTTGTCCAGATTTTCCTGAGGCGTTGCATCCTGGGACTCTTAATTACCATAAGGGGTGTTAGAGTTTGGTTCTCGAT
>JANPWX010018749.1:88977-154717 GCA_024734555.1 Trochalopteron elliotii | reverse complement strand
GGGGGGGGGGGTGAAGTAGCCAGGCAGAGTAGAGAGGTGTAGGAGTCTTACGTTGCCATGGAAACGACATTCTTGCCTGACAGGCCACGAAGATATATTACAAAATGAGTACAAACAGTTTCTAACATTTAACTTTACAATTCTATAACTAATAACTTCTAACTTTATACTTTAATTTTTAAGAGTTGTTTTAAACCTTGTTTTTCACAGTATGTTAAAAAGTTTTAAAAAGTTCTGTAGTCCCAGTTCTATATAAAGAAGAGAAATATAATTCACTTGAAAAAATCACCAGACTAAAAAGCAAATTATAATTCCAAAGCAATAAGAGACTAAAATTTTTAATCTTAAAAAATTAATAATTAAAATTATTGGCTAGAAAAGAAGAAAGAGTAACAAATTCAAAATAATTTAATCCATAAATACTACAGCTGAGTTACAGAACCAAATTATAAAGCAATAATGAGTTATTAGCACCAATGTAATTATCAAAAAGAGTGGGAAGTTTTCAAGATAACTATTTTTACCTTTTTTTCTTTTTTGTAATATAGTTAAAAAAGGCTGAGATGTTGCAGTGCATTTCCACACCCAAGCAAATGGTTCCAAATAAGGAAAAGGGATTTCAGTTACACCCCTGACTTTTAAGGAAGAAGCCCCAGAACCTTCTGTTCTTTGCTCACCGTGGTTGGTTCAGTGCCAGCACAGAGGCACCTATTGGTCTCTGTAGTTGCTCTTCAGAAATGTAGCTAGTTTCTATTGGGCAGCAAGCCAAATTTTTCTTCCTGATTGTTGTATACTTAAGAACGAGCTCAGAGTTGTTTGGGGCCTTTTGGAGTGCCTTAGCCGGTGCTAGAAGCTTCTCTGCACCCTGCCTGGCTTTTGTTTTGTTTCTGTGCCATTTGTTATTTTCTCTTTTATTAAAAACTTTTGCTTTTCAAAGCACACCTGATAAGCTGTCTTGCAATTATTCTAAGCCATTCTGAGAAGTGCTGGACACCCTTAGAACTTGATACATCTTTGTGGGGCTCATTACACGCTGGCCTCATGTAAGATTGTATCATGCTCTCTCTTCAACTGTTCTAATAAATTCATGACGAGCCTCCAGAGTTTCATAATGTTAATGGTGGTCTCATCGCCTGTCAAAGCTGCTGAAAGGATATGTCGGCCAGCCCGCTCCCACTTTTTTACATCTAGGGCGGATCCTTTGGACACTTCAAGCCCGTGGCTCTCACACCACGTTATTAGGGTTAGTAAAGCCTATTGCTCATACTTTTCCCATCTATTTTTTAAGCAAGTGTCCATACCTGCAGGAGGGGGTCCTCCAGTGTCGAACACGTGCCCCTATGTTCCCGGCAGCATCTCTAACCCACAAAAGGGGGTCTAGACCCACGCGGCTTTTCCCGCCCTTCCTCGCCGCACTCTTCTCTGCCTGCAGCACTCTTTTCTGCCAGCAGCTCTCTTCACTGCCTGCAGCGCTCTCTGCTGCCCGCAGTTTCTCTGCTGCCCGCAACTCTCTGCCCACGGCTTTCTCTGCTGCCTGCAAATTTTTTGCCCGCACCTTACCGCAGCCCAACTGGCTGCTGCCAGAAAATTTTGCTGCCCCCCGTCTCCCCGTGATACCGAGGCAACTTATTGCTATCACGTTGGCAGGTCTTCAGATGGCGCTGTGATGTCAGAGACAGGGACGTGACATTAAAACACTGAGATTGTGCAAACACAGCCCATGTTGATTGTCCGGTAGCTCCTTTTTATAGAGCTTTCAAATTTCCCACGCTTACAGACATGATTGCTCAAAGGTCTCAACTCCGCCTTGCCTAGCTCACTGGCCAATGATATGGGTGTATCCGTGCTTCAAAGGGATTGGTTGAGGTCCTCTGTCTGGGTTTGAATCCAACCTATCGTTGTTGTGTCCAGGGACTTGTTTACTTCGAGCTAGGCTGGTCGAGCTGGTGTCTGTTAAGCCAAATTATCTGTGCAGCTATAAACCAGCTATATCTGTCACAAGGTTAGTGTTAGGGTAAGCGTTAGTTTTAGGGTTAAGGTTACTGTTCAGAAAATGACAAAGCCCAGAGCTCCAAGCACACTGCAGCTACAAAATGCATGCAAAATGTCCTGATTTGAAAGACAGGTGTCTGCTAGGGAAGGCAGGAGACTGTCAGAGTCCAGGGCATCCCTTTGGGTGACCTGGGACCAGAAGAAGAGAATTTGAACCCTGGACATGGGGGTGTGAAGCTGGTCCAGGGGGGTTGGAGACCTTGGCACACAGCCCAGAAAGACACCGAGTTTGATTTTAGTCCATGGGAAAAGCTTCCAGCACTAGGAGAAGAATTGCAAACCTCAAGGGTGTGAAAATAGTAGCTTAGCACAGCACAAGGTGAAAAATTTTGTAGTTTTAGGATTCTTAGTATAGAGATAAATGGGGGACAAGATGGAGGATTTAGGGTGTTGCCCTAGGTTCTTCTCCTTCTTCCTCGTCCTCCATCTTCTGAGGTAGTGATGACACAAAGTAGTTTGAGGGGATTGGGTTAAGGTACAAGTGACCTTTCTAGTATAGGCACTAGGCATTGGCACAAATTAGTAAATAATGGACACGTAGTTATCTGTATAAGAGTAGAGCACCGCCTCACCGAGGGGCAGTCGCCTCGTGTCCCAGCCACTGTGCGGACCTCGGCTGGGTGCAGAGAAAATTTTGAGATATCAAATAATAAACAACACGAGAAACCTGAAAACAAGGCCTTGGAGACTCTGCTTTTTTACGCGACGCGGCTCAGGGCTTTTAGAGGGCCAAGGACTCTTAACAGCCGGAATCTCGGGTGAGAAAACCAAACCCGAGAGGAGACTACCTTGGAATGGAAATTGTGAACCCCCTCCCTTCAAATTATTTTAATTTTGAAATTACAGGGCTCTCAGGCAAAGATATGAGGATAGGAATAACAGTTCTTAGCTGTATGTATAACAATACAAATAAGCAACAATAACGATGGCATTAACAACAAACAGAACTAGGAACCGCGTGACAGCCTTCTCGGCCGAGATGGGATGGGATGGAGGAGAGGCTTTGCTTCACAAAGCCCTGGGGCAATCTGATCCCAGTGCACCTGCAGAACTCTGAGGAGCACCAAGCTGGAACGGCAGGGATGAGCAGAAATCCCGGGCTGGTGGACAAGATGTGTCAGAAGCTCCACGGTGGTAGCTGGAACTGCGGGATGTCCCCACAAAGCAGGGGGTGCAAGGCTACAGTGTAGAAAGACCCAGAGCAGTGCCAAAGAAGCGACAGGGGCCGGGACAGTGGCGGCCTGGCTCCCAGCAGGGCAGGAAAAGGTGAGCTCAGGATTCCCAGGCACACGAGCAGATGGTGATTGGTCCCTAGGACTGCACTCTGGCGCTTACAGTGAATTCTCCCCACACTAAACAACAGCTTGACCATCCTCTTTCCGATGCCAACAGCAACAGAGAGCAGCTGCTCCCAACGCCGTCCTTTACCTGCCCCCGCAACTCGCAGTATCTTCCCCCTCACAAAGAAACTCCCAGAGGAAATAAAAAGAAGTGTAGCCAGATGCTACACTCCTTTCCCCACCTTAGACACTTATTTTGTTTTTCTTAAGTACCCATAAGTACCCAGTAGCTTCCTAGCAACTTATGGGAAAAAATTCTATAAGTAAAATGAAAGAAACCCAACCCTCAACACAAGGGGAACACAAGACTGCCACCACATGGCTCCCTCTCCACCTTTCTGCTTGGCACCAGCCTCAGCCCAAGGCTCTTGTTACTGTTTCGCTTAGGGTTGGGGTTATGGTTAGGGTTAGGGTTCAGGTTAGGTGAGAGTTTGTTGGGGAAGATGAATCAGGGAAACCTTATAAATATGATTGCTTAGCAAAAGATTCTGAAAATATGAAACCTATAATCGAAATAGAAATGAAAGCTTGCTTTGAGTTGTAGGATACTGAGCCTTAGTTACTATATAACCTGAAAACAATAGTCTAGCCAGCTGAAGGAGAATCCCTCTTGATTGAACAATACCCTTCTGCTGACTAAGGAATCCAAAGGTCAATGTAGCAAAAGAGAATAGTCTAAAGAGTAGTTTTTAGAGTTTAAAATATAACACAGTATGGTAATGTAGTAGTTCTTATAGGCTGTATGTAGATTCTATAGGGTTTTGTGTCATGTACTGGTTGGTTAGTGTAAATTAGAATATTCAACACAAAAGGAGATATAATGTATTGTAACAAAGACCTTGCTCACTCTCTGACTCTCCTCCTCTCTTGCTCTCTCTCTAGCTCTCTTGCCCCTGCGCTCCAACCCCTGCCACCTCTCTTTGGCTCTCTTGCTCTCTCCTCTCTTACCTCTTACCCTCTTGTTCTCTCTCCCTCACTCTTTGGGACTTCCCTTCAGCCGAGGCTGGTGGCTGAAGGCAAGGCCCTTTTTACCCACGACCCTTGCAATAAAACCACATGTTCTAGAATGTCTCAAGTTGGCAGAGTTCCCTCTCCCTGCCGTCCACGGATGCTCCTACAAGAGTTAAGGTTGGGTTAGGGAACAGGTTAGGGTTAGGGTTCAGAAAAGGGTTTGGGTTAGGCTGAGTGTTAGGGTTAGGTTTCGGATTAGTGCTAGGGTTTAGGTTAGGTTAGGGTTGGGGTTGTGTTACGGTAAGGGTTAGGCTTAGGGTTGAGGTAAGGGTAAGGGTTAGGCTTACTGTTAGGTGTAGGGTTGGGGTTTTGATTAGGGTCAGGGTTCAGATTTGGTTAGGGTTAGGGCTGGGTTAGGTTAAAGGTTAGGGTTTGTGTACAGAAAATGGTTTGGGTTAGGGTTAGGGTTATAGTTAAGGTTAGGTTTATGAAAAGGGTTAGGGTTAGGGTAAGTGTTATGGTTATGGTTAGGGTTTGGGTTGGAATTAGGGTTAGGGTTTAGTTTAGGTTAGAGTTGGGGTTGTGTTATGGTAAGGGTTAGGGTCAGGGTTAGGGTTAGGGTCAGGGTCAGGGTTAGGGTTAGGGTTAGGGTTAGGGTTAGGGTTAGGGCTGGGTGAGGGTTAGAGTTAGGACTAGAGTTCAGAAAGCCACAAAGTCCAGAGATCCAAGCAGGGTGTGGGTTACGGTTAGGTTTTGGATAACGGTTAGGGTTACGGTTAGGCTTAGGGCTGGGTTTTGGGTTAGGGTCAGGGTTCAGGTTAGATTCGGGTTAGGGTTGGCTTTGGGTAAGGGTTAGGTTTTAGTTTCAGAAAAGGGTTAAGATTAGGCTAAGCTTTAGTGTTACAATTAGTTTTAGGCTTGGTATTAGGTTTAGGGGTTAGGGTTGATTTTGGATAAGGGTTAGGTTTATGGTTCGGGTTCAGAGTAGGGTTAGGGTTGGGGTTTGAGATTAGCATTAGGGGTTAGTTCTGAGTTAGGGTTTTCTTAGGAGAAGGGTTTGGGTTAGTGTTTGTGTTCAGAAGACCACAAAGCCCTATGCCCCTAGCACACAGCAGCTACAAAAGGCATGCCAAGGGGAGCCCAGGACTGCTAAACATGGCGCTCTCTGCACCTTTTTCCTCTGCACCGGCCTCAGCCCAAAGCTGCTGTTACTGCTTTGACTAGGGATAGATTTAGGGTAAGGTATTAGAGTTAGGGTTGGGGTTAGGGTTAGGGCTGGGTAAGTTTTAGGGTTAGGGTTTGGTTGCCATTCACAAAACCACAAAGTCCAGAGCTCCAGGCATGGTTAGGGTTAGGTTCTGCGTTAGGTGTTTTAAATCAAGGCACAGAATTCTCTCTAAACCTTGTGCATGCAGGCCCGGACATAGAAATGATTACAGGGTTTGATCTAAGACCTTGCAAGACGCTTCCAGATTTAGAGGCCAGAAGAAAGAATGTGGATTTGTAGTTTAAGCAGAAACATGTTAAGCTAGGCAGTGGAAAGTGTTAAGAGTAGAAAAGTTTGTCTAGAGAATTTGTTACAAATGTAGGAAGAAGTTTTAAGGTGTAGTACTGTAGGTTTGTGTGTCATAATACGATTGGTTAAGAAAATCCTCACTGTGGCAAAACATGTAAAACAAAATAATTAACAATTGGTTTAAAGACACTAACAAACTTTGTGGAAGTAGTTTATTGGCTAACAAATCTTTATAAGACTTTGTAACTAGAGGTCTTGTGACTACTGACCACTGACCTCTGACTTATGATGTGAAGGCATTCTCACCCTTTCATGAGACTGTAGAAGCATGCTTTAACGTGTCTTTCAGTAGTCCCGTCTCTCAATAATCCTGATAGTTAGGGTTAGGGTTCGGGTTCAGAAAACCACAAAGCCCAGAGCTCCAAGTACACTGCAGCTACAAAAGGCGTGTCAAGGGGAACACAGGGCTGCTACAACATGACTCCCTCTGCACCTTTCTGCCTTGCATAAGCCTCAGCCCAATGCTGCTGTTACTGGTCTGCCTAGGGTTAGGGTTATTGCTAGAGTTAGGCTACAGAAAACCACAAAGCCCAGAGTTCCAAGCACTCTGAAACATGAACCGTGGCCATTTTCCCTGTAAAACAAAACTCACCTCCCCCATTTCCTGATGTCAGTTTCAATGAGGCATCTGGCACTCCAAGGGCAGCCAGACTCCTACATTTTGGCAGCTTTGATCTGGGAGAAATCCTGCGCTGCTCGCAATTTCAGGAGGCAGAAGCCGAGTCCCAAGCACAGGGGCCTGGACACAAACGGTGGCTCTTTTCCATGAGAAAGAACTCATCCCTCCAGTTTCCTGATGTCAGTATGGAAGAGGGGTCTGGCACTCCAAGGGCAGCAAGAGGTCCAGGTTTTGGCAGCTTTCAGCTGGGAGAAATCCTGAGCCATTCGCAATTTCAGGAGGCAGAAGCCCACTCCCAGCCACAGGCCCTGGACACGAACACCAGCCATTTTCCCTGTAAAACAAAACTCAGCCCCACAGTTTCATGAAGCCAGTTTGGAGGAGGTGTCTGGCACTCCAAGGGCAGCCAGGGTTCCAGCTGGTGGCAGCTTTGATCTGGGAGAAATCTTGTGCCGTTTGCAATTTTAGGAGGCAGAAGCCCAGTCCCAGGCACAGGCCCCGGACACAGACGCTGGCCCTTTTCCATGGGAAATAAAACTCACCCCCCCAGTTTCCTGATGTCAGTTTGGAGCAAGCGTTTGGCACTCCAAGGGCAGACAGGGTTCCAGCTGGTCAGAGCTTTGATCTGGGAGAAATCCTGCACTGTTCACAATTTTTTCAGGCAGAAGCCCACTCCCAGGCACAGGCCCCTGGACACAAATGCTGGCCCTTTTCCCTGTAAAACAAAACTCGGCCCCCAAGTTTCATGATGTCAGTTTGGAGGAGGCATTTGGCACTCCAAGGGCAGCCAGAGTTCTAGGTAGTGGCAGCTTTGGGAGAAATCCTGCGCCGTTCGCAATTTTAGGAGGAGGCAGTCTGCTCCAAGCCACGGGACCCTGCCATGCACAGGGTACAAAATACCAACCCCTCCTGGATGCAAAGATATTAAAAACTCTTGTAACAAAACACCAATAAAGCAGCCTACAAAAAGAGAAAAAAACCTCAGGTTACAAAAAACTAGGTTCTGAAACACCAGGATTACCTGGTTTCAAAATAACAGAAAACCAGGTTTCAACATATCAGAAATGCAGGTTTCAAAGTCTCCGTTTGAAAATACCAGAACAGCAAGTTCAGGAATACCAAAGTAACCTAGTTTCAAAATAGCAGAACAACAAGTTCCAAAATACCAAAATAATTCTATTTCAAAATGCCAGAATATCAAGTTCCAAAATACCAAAGTGTCCCAATTTCAAAATATCAAATTGCAAAATACCAATTTTCAGATGTCTTATATGGACAGGATTCCCAATCCCAAAAGAATGCAATATTGTCAAAATGGGATCTGTGCAACCAAAATTATAATTTTCCTCTCTGAAAAGTTTTCCCCCAATGACCTTCAATATACGTATTTATTTTAATCATACAGCCAGATGTAGTAAAAGTTTTACTTTAAAAGGAAACACTTGTAGTAGCTTTCTGCTTAGGTCGTGCCAGTGAGAGCCAGCATTTGGGAACAAAGGATGGCGTGAATCTGTTCCCTGGATGCACAGGGAAAGACTGAGTAGCAGGCAAAGGGAGTACTTAAAAACTATATCAACATTTCACTGAAATTCAGGGTGGACCAGTGATTGGGGGTGCTCAGGTTTGGTCTGGGCCTATCAGGATTAGCCATAAACAACCTGGCCAAACCCCTGACCCCTCAAGGGGTGTGTTAAACACTTCAACAGAAGCACAATTCAGTAATGATTGTGGAGGAAAAATTGCTGCTAATTGCTTACGATCTGGGCGGAATTTCCTCGGTAATTACAAACCTAGAACATAGGGAACTTTGGAGGCAGAATCCCAATTTTGGCCACGGGCACCTGGACAAGAAGGATGGTTATTTTCCACAGAAAGGAAATCCCGGCCTCCCCAGTGTTTCAGGGGCAGATGAAGGGCTGTGCAGGGGAGGGAACGACCAGCAGGACCTTTCTTCTCCTCACCCCCCACTCCAAGGTGCAGCAGCTCCAGCTGTGACCAGCTGCCTTCAGAGGGTTACCTGGGCACACTGGTGCAGGGAGCTGCTAATCCAGAGGGGCCAACGGGGGCATCCCGAGTGTCCCTCCAGCAGTGACAATTGGAGCATCCAGCAGGGGCTGGGGAGCAGCCGGGTGCACCTGGGCATGGAGCATCACTTCAAGAAAATGCCGAGGGAAAAGCCCTCATGCCAAGGGGCAGCACCTGAGTAGGCAGGGCAGCATGCAGGGTCCCAAGGGGAAGCCTTCAACTTTCCCCTTTCATCTTGTCAGTCCCTCCACAGTGCCTCCAGAAAAGAGAGGGGTTATTAGGAGAAAAGGGGCTTAAATTGAAGGAGAAAGCTTCCTTTTCCATAATTGTCTGTGTTCAAATTGTGGGGGAATCTGCCTCCCCTGCTTCCCCTGTGACTTTAATGGTCTCAGTAAAAGGAAAGCCTGCCTTTTCCATGCTTTTAGGTGTATTAATTGACAGGGAATCCCTATTTTCCATTATTTTCCATGAAAGGGGAAAACCTTGATGATGCTTTTTTATGGGTTTGAATTAAGGGTAACTCCCTCCTTTTAATCATCCTAAGACTTAAATTGAGCGGGAAGCCCAGTTGTCCCTCCTTTTTAAGGGTTTGAATTGAGGGAAAAATCCCCCTTTTTCCATCACTGGAGAGATTTAAAGTGAGGGAAACCCCTCTTTTCCAAAAATTTTAGAGGATCAAATTAAAGGGGAGAAGCCATTTATTTGCCATTATATCAGTTTAAGTGGAAGTAACTGCCCCATTTCCTCATTCTAAGGGGTTCGGTTGAAGGAAGCTCTGCCTTTTTCAGCATTTTAAGGGTTTAAAACTGCATTTCAGGGCACTTCTACCCGTGCCCCAGTACCAAATATCTCGGATGGGAGTGAGCCCGGCACATACTTAACCCTAACGCTGCTCAGGAGTCTATTATTTTTCTTATTTTTATTTATAATGTAGATAGCCCTAATTAGAGGTCCTAATGAGACTTACACCATTCATATCATTACTATTCTTCTCCACCCTTCTTAGTCACATGTGGAGTACTACCTAGTAGTCACTAAGGAATAATTATGTAAGTCAACAACAAATTATCCAATTTACCCAGCTATGCTGCCAAAACACAAAGTTATATTTCTTACCAGTTTTCTGCCCTTTTGTTTGAAGTAGTTGTAGCTAAAAAGGAAGTGTTGCCATTTCCCTGAAGAGTTTTCTTCTATATCAAACCCTTTACTCAACTTCAATTGAAGTCAGAGGAGCCAAACAGCTACAGTGCCTCTGAGGGCTTTTATACCTTGTGGGTTTTGCTTCCTCTCTTTTCCCGGGTGTCATGGGAATGAGAGGCGGGCTCAAACAGGAGTATATTAACCCCAGCCTTTGCTAAGGGGCTTCATTCACTCTCTGGGATCAGCTGGGATAAAGGATCTCTTCTCATTTCAGTGAAGAGGATCTTTCAGCTTATCTCAGCTTGTTTCCAGCAGGTGCTTTTGGGCATCTAAGGCAACAGAGGCTTTGAAGACACTGTGAAGAAAATAGCATTGAACACAGGGAGTATTTAAGTTCATGATTTTGGGTTGTGTGTTCAGGGGTGGTAAGGTGCTTTTGTAATTTCTGGTTTTGTTCTTGGCTTTTTTTTTAGGAGGAGCGCAACTTCCTGAAATTCCAGGTTGTGTTGAGTATGACACTACAGATTTTTTTCAGCAGATTCATCATGTCACAGAAGGGATCTGCCCCATGTCAAACATGATGTTTGAGATTGAGGCTTCTGATGAGTAAGTTGAGGATTGTGACCAGGAGCGGAAGGGTGAGCAGGGTACCTGGTTAGGAGTTATTGTGGGGAGTTTTTGAAGGCAGCATGGTGAGAAACAGTGTCCATTTGAGGGCCCCCCAAGGCTTTTCACAAGTGCAGCGGATGCATTTACATGTCTTACAGCCCACAAGTGAATCCACTGCGCTCACAGAAATGCCATGTAACTTTGCCTCTCGCTAACCCAGGTGCCAATCCTAATAACACCCATATCCTTAGACTGGGGATGAAGCTGGAGACTTGAGGACCCAGGCACACTTAGGAGAGGGCAAGTAGCTGACTTGTTGGGATTTGGCCCACACAACACTAAACTCATACATTGATTTTGGTTTTCTTTATTGTAGCTAAGAGGCTAATTGGCGATCGCGGGGCCTTCCAAGGCAGACTCATTTCAGCTCCAATGTAGATTCACGTCGCCAGTCATCCAAAAGATAAGTCAGGGGCCATGGCCTGGAGATGGCATGATAGTGGGGTAGCAGGTTGGAAATTCCTGAGACAGATTTAAAAACTAGCAGAGGGGAAAGGGATGTCCTCTAAGGGGCGTCTTAGGACAACTAAAGTGAGCAGCTCTACTTTTGATTACAGCCGTAGGGTGTGCAGCACAGAACAGTTCCAGTCTGTGTTGTGTTGTCTAGTGTGTCTTTAGGATCCCTTGGATCAGATATCTCTGCCTTTTCCCCTCAAGTGTCGGCTGTCATCTCTAGATTCTCGAACATCCTCACTTCTTGGTACTATGCCGATATCATTTGTTCTTTTACCGGCCGGCTCGGTCGCGTCTCAGAGTCACATCTCGGACATGTTTTGAGGCCTTGTTCCTGGCTGTATCACCATCCGTCCTTTCCAGCCGTGAGTTGTAATGTCCTGGGGCTTGTAAGATTGTATGGATATGGAGAGCATTCTAAACGTAGCATTGTCTAACAGCCATATTGATCATTGTGACCGACAGTTCTTTTAACAGGTCACTCTGTTACAGTCTTTTCTTCTGCTCCTTAGAGCCTTCTCCATCCACCATTGCCATACCATCAGTCATCTCTTTTGTCATCGTCTTGGTCCTTGCCATTATTCTTCTTGCCGGGAACTTTTTTTATCATCCTTGTGTCACACTGTTTGTAGCATAATGTGTTGTTTGTGTTTAGCCTGGAACTGCTCTGCCCTGTGGAATAGATTGGGGGGTAGGTGGAGTAGAAAGAAGACTTTACAGGCAACATTTTGTTTTGCTTAGCCACCTGAGCCACACCTTGGACAAAGCAACCGTGGCCAGTCTGTGCAGAGTTGGGCAGAGACAGCGGGAGCGGTACAGCGGCGTCTCGCAGTTTTCTAGTCATTTGTCTTAATGCATGCTGTTGTCAAATTCTAGGCTGTTTGCTTTGAGAAATGAGAATTTTGGAAAGGTTAAGCTTTCCCTGTGTGTCTGAGTCACTCTGACAAATAATCTTTTGGCAGAGGCAGAGGGATAGGAATGCAGTAAACCTGATACAAATGCAGGAGGCCAGAGGAGTACGGCGACGAGGCAGGTCAGCACCCAAAATCCGAGCTACGGCCTGACTTTCTCCTCTATGTTTACCTCGTCATTCAGCTTTTCATTTCATTTTGAAGATGTGAAGCATTCGGCGTGGCCAGGTGTCGGCACCATGGGGACCGTGATCAGATGAGTAGCGGCGATCGAGATGAGTATAGATTCCAGCACAGAATTGGATGCTAACGGAGTTGCTGTATTAGTGGTGAAACTATAAGCAGCCTTTGTTTTTTTGTGTTTTACAGGTGTGTCGCCCTGATCTTTTTCAGCCTTCTGATGTTTGCATTTTTGTAGTGGAGTTTCTCACGGACTTTTAGGTAAACAAAAAGTGATGTTTTGAAACCTGTGCATTCCTTTCTGGAGGAGGAATAATTGATGGACTCCTAGTTTGACCAGTGGGGTCGGAGAGGTGGCAACCTCATCCTCCAATCCCTGATCAAACTCCAAAAACTATATAAATTGAAATCTCAAATAAAAGTTCTTCTTTTTTGCCCTGACAACCTGACTGCATGAGTGTCCTTCTTTTCGTGTCCTCTAGTGACACAGGTGGTCTGCAGCATTTAAACCACCAGTCCAATATGACCAAGACTCTTGCAGAAGGAGGTCATGTTCAAGTGGTTTTGGATGGAAACTACTTTGGCAATGCAACGCTTTCGGACCCTGTGTCGGTATATGCCTTTCCATTTTGTTTTACCCCTTCTCCCCCGCAAAGGTCAGTCATTGTTCAGCTTTTCAGGGGAGGTGTAAATGGTGGCTATGTTACAGCATTGTTCTTTGTCCTCCTTTTTAGGAAGTAATGCCGGATATCAAGAGTCAAGGTCAAGTGGGCAAGGTAAGCAGTGACCGGTGAACAGAACCAGTTGTTATTGCTTGGGTGCCTATGGGTTTTACCCACACTCTGAGGCCCAGCCTGGCAGAAATGTGGCTATAATAATAAGCGAGACGGCATAATCAAGAGTGCCTTGAAAAATCAAAAAGGTTTTAATAAAGAAGGAAAATAATACAAAAAACAAAACAAAAGCCGAGCACAGCACAGAGACAAACTCCTTGCTTGCTACAGCACCTCGAAAAGCATGGAGTTCCTTTGTTCTCTCTCTTTAGTACTTAATAGCTTAGGTGGGCTTTTTGGCCCTTGGCCCAATGAGAGTAACAACAGTCTTTGAGTTACATTCTCGGAGTCCAATCCACACTTCTGGGCTGGCTCCGAGCCAATTACAAGGAGAAATCCACAGAACTTTCCAGCTAAACTTCTTAACATGTCAAAGGTAAATTGAGACTCTTTCCCTATTTGGAAGCACCTGCTAGAGGTGTAAGGATTTGCATTACCACAGGTGCCACATTCTGGTGCAACTCTAAGCATCCATTTTTGTTTGTATGTTTCAGGTGGTCCGCTCCGCCAACGGACCTGGTTCGCCTCTCTTGTGAGCCCTCCGGAAGTATTACAGGACTCTGTGATGAAGCCTTTACCTTTTCATTTTGAAGGTGTCATCCAGATAGCCTTCAGGAATGGCTGAGGAGTTGAGGTGAATTGAGGAGGTAGGGAGGAGGAGCAAGGGTCCACTCAAGTTTCAGCAATGCCAAATCACCTTGTCTCCTCTTAACCCAGGTATACCCTGCGATGTCAGCATCAGCCTCCGAGCACAGCCAAAGTGTGCTGCCCGAGGACCCAGGCATTCTTAGGAGATGGTGAGTAGCAGAATTGCTGGTTTTTGGCCGATGTGCTGCTAAGATCATGCACTGATGTTTGGTTTTCTTTATTGTAGCTGACTAAGAGACAACAGCCTGGTGACGGCAGGAACTTCCCAGATGGTGAGGCGGCCTTCTTTCACACCTGTCATGGATTTGCATCTGTCCTGGTTTAGGGCAAATTTGGGAGGAAACTTCTGAATGGGGTTCCTCTGGCAAGCAAACCCAAACAGCCCCCCCCCCCCCGCCAGTCCGGGAAAAGAACTTCCTGGGAGAAAAGTGGAAAAAACTATTTCTTTGATAAACAAAATGCCCACAAGCATAAGGAATGAATAATATGAAACAATAAAACCTCTCGCCGCTCTGAAGAGAGATGGCAAAACTGAGAGAAGTCCTTGCCATGAGTTAGCTCAGCTCTCTCAGTCTCTTATCAGTCCCAGTCCCTTCGGCGCTGGAAAATGCCGAGGTCCAGGCCCGGTGGGACACAGGTGCAGCTCCTGGTGCTTCTCCGGGTTTTTCAGTCCAGAGCAGATTTAAATGGTCCCAAGAAAAAGGAGAAGAAAAAAAAACAGTCCAGGAAGCTTCTTTGCCTCAGCTAGCTAGACCAACTAAAAGGAAAAAAAACCTCTCTCTGGCTGCTGTCCGTGCATCCGACGAACACACCGTCCCAAGGACGAAGAGAAGATGCAGAGGAGTGAACACTGTTTTTCAAAACAAACTGCGTGCTTCTTCTTTCCCTGCTCACTCTCAGAACCAGTCTTAAAGGTACAGAACACACAGCATACACAGAACAGACGACTGGGGATACAGGCCTCATAGTCACCCTAGGACAGCATCCCAAGACGTCCGAGAGATAAGTCGAGGGCTACAACCCACAGAGGGGATAAAAGTGGGGTGCTGGGTTGGGAGTTGCCAGGAGGAATTTTTGAGTCAGCTTTAGAGACAGGGATGTCCAAGAAGTGTCCCCTTAGGCCACATAAAGGGAAAGTCTCACTTTTGATCACAATGCTGAGGTGCGCAGGGCAGATGTTATGGGTTAATACAGTTTGGTTTTTAGTTAAAGAGGAATATGAAATATTGCCCTGTCAGGACCTTAGAATTGTTTTGGAAAGGACAGGGACCTATCAGAAGCCAATTCCTAGCTACTGACATATGATTTGACCACTGAGAAAGCTAAATGTGACTTTTGGTAATACCCATATAAAGCTGAGACTGTGTTCGAGCCAGTCCCTTTTCCTTCCAGCCAGAAGTGCAAGTAACAACTGGCCCTAGCAGCCACTCGGAGGAGCGGCCCAAGGCCGACTAGGCCCCTGCTGCTTCCCCCTCCTTGGGGGGAGTCGGCTCAGGGCCTGGACGTGCCAACAGGCTCAGGCCGGCCGGGCCCTGCCGGTCCCCCTGTTAGACGGGGGAGCTGGCCCGAGGCCTGGCTGGGCTCCATCGATTCCTGGTGAGGGAGGGGGAGGCCACAGCTTAACATCAGCTAGTTTTAAGGCCTGCTCCGGAGCTGGCGAGCCAGGAAGGAATGTCCACCAGGCCCCTTGGTAACAGCTATAGGCCTGGTTGGGCTGAGCCTGCCCCGATTGTCACCGAGGGGTGGGCGGGGTTCCCCCTCTCCCTCCTCCGGTGACTCCCAGGCAGAAAGGAAAGGAAGAGAGAAAGCCTGGCCACTCTAAGATCCCACAGCCAGAGAGGCTGCTGCCTGGCAGAGATCACATGACCATCACAAGGCTGGGCAGATTTAACCCTTTCCTGGCAAAATTAAGCTTCCAAGGCTTAACCCTTCCCTGAGAGAGAGAAGAAAGAGACACAGTGAATGTAGAGAAAACACAGCATGAAGTCAGTGAAGCGAGAGTGAAAAAGACTGATTGGAAGAAGGGATTGAAAAAGCGGACATTTTTAGCTGGACTTCTCTAGTGTAAATCATGAAGAAATAGACTATTTCTTGTAATATCTTAATGCTGTTTGGGGGAATGCTGGTTGTAGTCAAAAGTTGTGGATTAATATAATTGAGATTTAATTGAAACTTTTGAACAGAGTAAGCCCCTTGGTCCTGGGGTAAAAGGAGGTCTCCATTTCTTTTGAGATAGAGATGATTTTAGAAATAGAAGAAAAGAATCCTTGTTTTATAGTAAAAGAAGTGTTATAAATGAATTTTAGCCAATCGGATAGAAAGAACAAATTTTATTTTTCCATTTTAAAATCTATCTGGGACAGCCACGAAAAACAACATTCGAATGTTGGGTGAAACAGACAACCGACAGCAGAGATGCTATCTCACCCTGTTCCACGATTTTCTGGTGTTTGGGTCCGGGTTCTTATACTGTATTTTGTGCCTCCCGGCAGTGGAGGTATTGTGTCTTGAGATTCAAACTCAGTCTTTTCACTCAGTGATGAATCTTGAACAGGTTTCCCGTCACTGGAACATGTTTGAAAGGATTTTCCGGGAATCCTCTTTTGGGATGTTGATTTCTCCAAATTCAGGGTCCACCCTCGAGATTAGTATCGATGAGTTGATGGTCCAGATGTACAAGATCTGATTAACTCAAGGAGCCACATCCTGGCGAGCCACCCTCCTTTTTGGGGTAAATCAAGGTGTTAACTTGTCCATTCACAGTTCACAAAGCGTGTCCTGGTATTTGGAAACCGCCCTCTCCATTCCAGGCACCAGGATCAGCTTTACATTTACAGGGTTACAAAAATATGCATTCTATCTACTACATTTATTACATCTCCTATATTTAATTCCACAAATTTACCATCATATCTATCACAGAAGCATTCTTAAACAGTACCCCAACTACACTGAGAGGCCCATGAGTAGCCAAAGGAAAGGCTACTAATAGGTAGGACTGCACAATCTGCAAAAATTTCAGGCCGTTGCAGATTTGTGACATTAGGAGCCACCAAACTGTTTTTTCTTGTAGCAAATATCTCCATAAGACTCTGGAGAGACCCCTCTCCCAAAATAATAAAAGATTATGTTTAAAGAGTAAAACAGACTGAAAATCACAAGTTATGTCTCTCTATGTTGTTTGTGAAAAAGTGAGCAGTTTGTAGGGGGAGGAGAAGTGTTTTAAAATTTCATTTTTTTCATTTTTTGTCATTCTTTTAGTGTTGTTGGGGGTTAGGTTTGCTCCTTTTTTACTCTAAAGAATTTTTCCCCATAAGTTACTAGGAGACTAAGTACTGGGTGCTTAAGGGTGCTTGACCAAAACAAAGAGGTGGCCAAAAGTCAGGAGGGGGAGATAAGGACAGGGCTGGGGGCAGCTTCTCACTCTCAGCATCGCATCATCGGAGAGGACACGGGCAGGCTGCTGCTTGCTGCGGTAGGAGTTCGCTGTCCCAATCAGGTCCAGTCCTGAGAAAATCTACCACCATCTGCTCGTGGGCCTCGGAACACTGAGCTCGCCTCCTCCTGCCCTGTTGGGCTGGCTCTGTCTCGCCGCCGCCGTTTCTTCGGCACTGCCTTGAGGTTTTTTTGCTATTCTGTAGCCCTGCACGGCCCTGCCGGGACATCCCTGATGTTCCAGCTACCACCAGCAGAGCTTCTGATCATCCACCAGCCCGGGATTTTTCCACTATTCCAGCTTGGTTGCTCTCAGAGTCTCGAGAGATTGGATTGCCCTGGCTTTGAGGTTCCTGGTTCTGTTATTATTATTGCTGTAGTTGTTGTTGTTTGTTTGCCTTTGTTATACATACTAGTAAAGAACTGTTATTCCTATTCCCATACCTCTGCCTGAAACCCCCTTTAATTTTCTAAATTATAATAATTCAAAGGGAGGCCCTGCCCCTCCTTAGCAGATACCTGTCTTTCAAACCAAGACAAGTGTGTATAAATAAACTATTTTTGTACCTTTAAGTTTAGGCCTATTTTACTTCTCCTGATCCTTTCTCACAAGGAGAAAAAGAAAGTAAACACTCAAACCACTACACTAAATTTAGCAAACAAAAACAAATGTAAAACCACTACATAAAATTAGTGTTTCTACCCACTTCAAACTTAAAACCAAAACATCAGAGCAGTCCCGGGGCATGTCGTGACACTTGTTTATTGTGCACTCTGTGTGTTTTGGGCATCTCGTGTGGCATGTCTTTTGCCTTAGCCCTTCGAGCAGCCTATTGGAAATGCCAGGCATCATTATTAGCATCTCTGCATTCCTCAGCCTGGTGCCGATACTTTGGAACTTTTGACTCGGGAGTTCGGACAGGCATCGGAATTGCATCTCTCTTTTAAAGCATCAGTCGGATGTCTTTCAAGGTCTTGTTCTGAGCTGTATCAACAGCTGTGCCCTGCAACAATCCATTGTAGCGGATTAGGACTTGTAAGAATGCAAAGATAAGTAGAGAATTCCAACCGTAGGATTCTCAGGCATCCATCTTTGCAGTTCTTAGAATAAGTCATTCTGTTAGCATCTTCTTCCTCCAGGATTCTCTGAGCCTCATAGGCTCACCATCGGTCTCACCTCGGTCATCTCATTCCGCATTCTCTCGGTCCTTGCTGTCATTCTTCTCGCCAAGAGTTTTCTCTCCCTGTTGCGTCCCCTCATTTATCATCTGTGTCACAAGCGTCTGCGTGTATTTGGCCCGGAGCTGCTCTGCCCTGCTGCATAGCCTGGTGTAGGTGTAATAGCACAAGTCCTGGGGACTTGAAATTTGTAATGTAGGGTGTAGTTGGAGTCGAGATCATATTCCTAGATTGACAGAAGATGTCTGGAACTGTTAAGTTATCCTGCAGCACTTTGACTTTTTCCTAACTTTCTTTCGGATGCAGATGGATTAAATCCATGGCAGATTGTCCCATCCCAGGTGAGGGGGTTCCCCCAAGAAGGTCAGTCACCGTTTGTCTTTGCAGGGGAAGTGTAAATGGTGACTATGCTACAGCATTCTTCTTTGTCTTTATTTTTAGGAAGTAAAGCCGGATATCAGCAGTCAAGGTGAAGTGGGCAAGGTGAGCAGTGACTGGTGGACAAAAGCAGTTGTTATTGCTCAGGTCTCAATTTCTGGTGCAACTCTAAGCATCCACTGTTTTTTTTTTATTTTAGGTGGTCCACTTGCAAGATGTCCCAGCCTAGGATGACAGAGGCCAGGTGGGTGCAGGCTTAAGGTATAGATGTGACATACTTCAGTCAGATCGGGGAGGTTGTGTTTTCGCAGTATCTCAGCATGCTTTTTTGCTTTGATTCTTTGCAGGCGCTGCCGCTGCCCTAGGCATGCCAAGGAATAGAGGCGAGCGGGTGAGTCGGCATTTAGGCAGGGTCACTCATAGGCGAGCGGTATGCAGCAGCGTGCTAAGCATGTACCTTTTTATTTTGCAAGTATCCTCCAGGCAGCCTCTGGAGTCAAATGAAGATTTGAGGTGAGCCGGGGCAGCAGTGTAGAGGAGTCCCGGGGATTACTCTTCTGGAGCATGATAGTCACATTTTCTGTTTTGTTGTCTTAGGTACCATGAGGAGGTGTGGAGCCGAAGTTTGGAAATGGCAGCACTGAAGCGGGCGCAGAGAGCCGGATGCTGTCCTGCAGATCCTGCCTGGAGAGGCGTCTCCTGAACTCATTCGTGGTGAAGTAGTAGATGATGGGATCCACGCAGGAGTTGAGGCTGGCGAGGCACAAAGCCACGGCATGGAACACCAAGATCTGCATGCAGCCCTCTCAGATCAGCCTGGTTTTCACAAAGAAATCCAGCGGGAAGCTGATGTGATAAGGTGCAAAGCAAATCAGGAACACCAGGGCGCAGGTGAGGATCATCTTTAAAGCCTTTTTCTTCTCACCCAGGTCCCGGGAAGCAGAGTGCCTCTCTTTTAGTGATAAGATTGTCTTCCAGGAGCAGTACAGGATGATGAGCAGGGAGGTCACAAACCCCACCAACTCCCCTATGGTCATCGGCGTGATGGAGGTGGGGAGGTCGAGTTTCTTGATGGGAAGATCCACAAAACAGGCGTTTTTATCATCCTGGTGCTTCATCCTGAGGAGCGGGAAAGGCAGGCAGCCCACACAGACCACAACCCAGCCCACGATGCTGATGTAGACATCACAGACACACCTGCAGTCACTGAATTTGAAGGGGTGCATGAGGAACACTGATGCACACCAAGAAGTAGATGCTGGCATACATATTGACATACTTCAGGTAGAAGCAGAGCATGCAGAGACCTCCTCCGAACTCCCACGTGCCTGTCAGGTAGTAAAAAGTCCTCAGGGGCAAAGACAGCACCTGTGATAGGTCAGCAATGGCTAAATTGATCATAAATATCACGGCCCTTTTAGTCTCTTTCATGTAGCCATAGAAGACCCACAAGGCCAGGGTGTTCCCAATGAGCCTGGGGATCAGGATCACCGTGTAGGTGACGGTGTAGTAGGGCTTGGGGTCTGGCTCGCTGCAGTTGGAGCTGTTGCTCATGGTTGTGCTCTGGCTCCGTGCTCAGCCCCGGCATCATAACACGTCCATCCTGCCTGTCCTGCAGCCAGGGTGGCCTCAGGATCTAAAGGGAACAGTCCAGCCCTGGAATCCGTGTGGGAGGCTCCGGTCACTGGCTCATCATGGAGAGTTTTGGCATGGGGGGAGTTAATTCCAGTCCTGCCCTTGTGCCCTTCTCATGCTCTTGGTCAGAGCTCGCTGGGGTCACCTGCATGATGGGCAGAAGTGTAATATATGTGATTATAAATTCGTGCAATTAAAACATAGAAGGAAGTTATAGCAGATGATAGAATGTATATTTTCTATAACCCTGTGAGTATAAAAAGTAACCTTGATTCCCAGACTGGGAGGGCGTTCACCAAATACCAGGACATGCTTTGTATACAATCTAGCATCTCAATTTACACCAGAAAGGAGGGTGGCTTGCCAGGATGTAGCTCCTTGAGCTAATCAGTTCTTGGGCACCCGGACCATCAACCCACCATCAACCCATCGACACCCATTTCGAGGGTGGACCCTGCATTTGACGACATCATCATCCCAAAGGAGGATTCCTGGAAGGTCCTTTCAGACTCGGCCCAGCACCAGGAAATCTGTTCAGGGTTCATCATCAAGTGAAAAGACTGGGTTTGAATTTGAAAAACACAATACCTCTGCTGCCGGGAGGCACAAAATACAGTATAAGAACTCAGACTCAAACCCCAGCAAATCGTGGAACAGGGTGAGATAGCATCTCTGCTGTCGGTCGTCTGTTTCACCCAACATTCGAATGTTGTTTTTCGTGGCTGTCCCAGATAGATTTTAAAATGGAAAAATAAAACTTATTATTTTTCTGTCTGATTGGCTAGTTGATCATTTATAACAGGAGGGATCCACACCAGGAAAAGCATCGCTGTGCGCCCAAGTGGACAATTCCTCACCAGAGCTGTCTCCGTCACCTTTTGGGTGGCATTTCAGCCTCTTCTCTCAACACAGGGGTTCAACAACTGTGACCCTGTGATACTGATTAACATGTGGCCAGAGTCTAATAAGCAACATGCTAATGTATCAGTCTCTGAGGGACCAGCCTTTGCAGAGAAGTGGCTATGATTGATTTGAGTGAGACTGCTCCTCGGAGGTGTTTTGTAAATCAAAAGGTTTAATAAGGAAAAATATCAAAATAACAAACTTTACAGAAAACCAAATGATAAGCTGCACACAGGTGTCTGAGAAAACCTTTGACACCTTGATAAGACAACTCCAAAAAGCCCTTACTTCCTTTTGTGCTCCTTCCTAAATACTGAATGTTCTAGGAGGGAAAACCTGGCTTGCTGCCAATAAGATCACCAAGAGGCTTTGAGTTACACTCTCAGAGCCCAATCCATGTTCCTGTGCTGGCGCTGAGCCAATCCCTGTCAGGAGGGTATTGAAGTTTCTAGGTAAACTTCCTAAAATGTCCAAAGGTAAACTGAAACTCCTTCCCTATTTGGAAACTCCTGCTGGGGGTGTAGGAGATGCTTTACTACAGCCCTGCAGCTAGAAGACAGAAAGGTCCAGTTGGAGCATTGTTGGGAGATGGGAGGAACAGAGCAAGAGTTATGGGAGAGCTGGAAAGAGCTGGAGTATCTCTCCAGCAGAAACCTGTGTGGCTTTGGTGGTGATCAGCTCTTCTGCTGCCCAGCAAGCACCATGCCCTGTCCAGTGGAGGTGCAGAAATCATGTTCATTTTCTGCTACAAACCTGAGGGTGTTGCTCTTCCTGTGTCCCAGCACGTGGTCAGTGCTGAGATGCTCTGGTGAGCGCTGGACCTGCCTCCCTCCCTGGGGATACTCTCACCTCCCAAAAACTCCTGAGGGGAACACTCCCCTGGCTTCCTAGGAAAGCCCTCAGAACATTCTCACCCTCCCCAGCTGCAGGTGACAGAAGGAAATCTGCTCCTCGTGTAACCCATGTGCACACAAACCTTTCCCCTAGTGCAGCCACCACCTCTGTGTCATGGGGCAGAAGTCCCAGGTCAGTGGCTTTCACCAAACCAGGGTCAACTTTTTAATTTCACTTTTAAAAATAGGACATAAACTGTCCTTTGCAGAACTACCTGCATTTGAGCCAATCTGACTTTCTCACAGCTGCTTTTTCTAAGCCTGTCCTTACCCATCGTGCACATCTGGGGCTGTAGGTAATACCAGAACTGGTACTAAGGAGGCTGGAGGTGGATTTTATTTAAAATTGCAGGCCAAACAGGTGATGTTATCTGAATGGGTCAGACACAAAAACCTCAGCCAGATCTGATAAATCTAGAGGAAATTCAGATCTCTGCCCAAACCCTCTCAGGTTTGCCTTTGGCTTCCACATGAAGAATTATCCTGCAGGTCTAAGTGGGAGAAGTTTGTAGGTACCAACCCAGATGCCAAAGGCACATTTACTTAATCTAAAATGTTTTAATTTTTAAAAAAAATTAATGTTAAAAGTAAAATGACATCTGATGCAGTCCCTGCTGGTTTTTTTCCAGTGCTTAGGTACAAAATGTGAACACTTATTAATGATGTTCAACACTTGCTGGTGTGATGGCACCAAAACTTTGAAGTAGTTTTGGGTGGAAACAGAAAATCTGTCACAAAAGGAAATACATCTATTTTTGTATTTTCTCTCACCAAGGAGACTGAGATGTTTTCCTTCCTTTTAAAGAGGGAGCATCTAACCCAAGCACTGGAGTAAAATGGCTCGTGAAATGATCCTGTTATGCTTCAGAAGTGACAATTAGTAATATTTTTATATTAACAATTTTTCTTATCAATTTAAACTAGCTTGTCTCTCCTCTCCTGTTGGCAGGGGCTCCTGTCACCCACTCAGGAAGATTCAATAATGCTCCTTTTCCTCTGGCTGCATTCCCAGGTGGGAAAACCCACCTTAAATCCATCTCTGGGCCATGGGACACACAGAGGGAAGGACAAAGTGCACCCCCAGCCCTTCCACACATGCACATCTTATTTTTCCTGCTGCCCCCCAGCTCTTGCCCTTCCCCATCCCCATCACACAGCAACTTTCCTGGAACTCCATTCCCTGCTCCCTCCAGCCTGGCCCTGGGGCCGGGAGGCACTTGCAGCATTTTCTGCCTCTCCCTGTGGCACGAGGGGTCCCCAAGGCCCAGCTGAAGGTGGGGAGCAGCAAGGGGGCTCAGCCAGGGCACCCAGAGGCACTGGGGAGCAGGGGAGGGAGTGTGAAAACTCAGCAATGTGAGAAACAGC
This sequence comes from Trochalopteron elliotii, assembly GCA_024734555.1. NCBI lineage: Eukaryota > Metazoa > Chordata > Aves > Passeriformes > Leiothrichidae > Trochalopteron > Trochalopteron elliotii. The sequence goes on along the minus strand of JANPWX010018749.1, from coordinate 131,532 downwards.
GCTTTAGAAATCCCAAGCAGCATCATCACAGAGTTCAGCCCCATGTGCTATATAAAAAAACAGCAGGATGCTAAAAACATCTCCAGAAAGAGGAAATTTGGGTTTGCATGCTCTGTGCTTGCTTCCCCCTCACTACGAGGGGGTGGGTGAGAGACTCTCCACAGGCACAGCCTCCTTTTCCCCTTGAACAGCTTTTCCCCCTGATTTTCCCATGGGTACCCCCAAAATCAGCCACGTTGGGGCACTGGATGAAGATTTGTGTCTAATGAGTCAGAGCAGCAGGTAAGAGTTGCAGCCAACCAAAAATCAACTTGTTAGAACTGGGTACATCCTGGGTAAAGCATTTTCCATGTACTGGAGGGCAGCCGTGTATCCATCTGCTCCATGAGAACACCTGCAGGAGCTGGGGGTGTGGGAGCAGCCCCTTACCCTGCTCACAGCTGGGCTCTGCCCCACAGCCTCAGCAGAGCTCATCACCCTCAGCAGTGCTCAGGCTCCTCACCTGAGGCTGCTTAGAGGTGTCCAATGTGGATCCTTGTTAGCAAATCCTGGGGGTTTAACCCACAGCAGCTCCTAAGCCCAGCTGGGTGGGGGAGATGCTTTGAGAGCAGCTCCTGGCTAGGCTTGGTTTGTGGGTGCTGTCCCTGCTGCTGCCTCGTGCCTGGAACCCTCTCAGAGCTGGGATCTGCCATGCCTCCTGCTCCTCCCTGGAACCAGGTGATGGATCAGCCTGGATGGATCCTCCACCAAGCCCTGCTCTTGCTGCTGGCCCAGGTGAGCTGGGGGTGCTCAGTCCCCTCGTGTTCAGTGTGAGGATGTGTTCTAAGAACACATAAAGCCTGTGACAGGGGCACAGCAGCAGCACCCTGGTGTCCCCTGCTCACTTACCCTTTTGGGGGGGCTGGGCTGTGCCTTGCCCCTCTCTTGTGTTTTTCCTTCTTCTCCTCCACAACCGAAAATAAAAGCAGATCATGCACAGGGGAAACATCAAATGGAAATTCAGTTTCCTGTGCAAGTGAAGGTGGGGTGCGGGTGGCTCAGTCCCTCCAAAGGGGCCCTGTGGGGAGGGGAGAGCTGGCCCGGGGTGGCCTAGGCCTCTCCCAGTGCCCACTTTTTTCTCTGGCTCACCTGAAATGCTGCTGTCCTGCTTTGGCAGGAAGTAGAATTTACAAGGTATTAACTAAAAATAGAAATGCTAAACCCAGAAAATGAATGTTGTATGGGGTTGGTTTTTTGTTCTTTTAACAAATGACAGAAGAGGGTTCTCTGCTTTGTTTCCTGGTAGATATTTGGGATTGATCTCTTTCTCTGTCAGAGCGATGTTCCTTGCTGTGCTAACCAAATTCCAAGAATATGAAGGGAAAAAAATAAATGCTCTGGTTTAATGCCATGAGAAATACTCTGCTTTTGCCTTTTAATCCTTGCAAAAGCTCTTGTCCTCCTTTCTTAATATTTATCTTGGTTAAGAAGGGAAAATAACCTAGAGCTGCAGTGCTGTGTGTCAGCCTAATCCCCTGCCCTCCTTCTCCCTTCCTGGCACACCCTGATGTCCCTGGGAGATGTTTCTGGCACCAAAGTTGTGAGTTATCCCCCCAAACCATCAGCACACAGCCCCCAGGGATGCACAGCCATGTCCCTGTGCTGTGATAACCCTGTCCTCTTCCTCCCTGGTTCTTGCAGTCTAATAGAAATTGGCCCATGGAAAATCAGCGTGGCTCCACTTGGGAGGAGCAGACCACTTGGGAAAATTCATGGGACAAATAGAGGGAGACAAACCCAAGGAAAACGTGGAGCAGTGGGAATCGGGTCAGTTATCCCTGTGTGGGGGGATGGGGCTGTGTGGCCTCAAAGACCCCTTACAGATGAGTCCCATCCCAGGTAGTGCTGTGTTTGCAGGGACTGAGAATCACTGGAGTTGGGGTTAATCCTTAAATTCAGCTGCTCACTCAATGATAGCAGAAAACACAGCTTGAAACTTCAAGGCTGGGTGTTTTAGCTTCAGCTATCCCCCTCCTCTCACTTGGATGCTCAGAGCATCCCATGGGCACACACAGCTCTTCAATAAATGAAGTATTATCTCCTTACCTATAGCTGGGCTTTCTATGCATCTTCTCCCTTCTACCTATTTACTGTGGAAGTTACACCAGGTCTGTGGTGAAGACAGGATCCCCCTGGCTGTCCCTGGACTGTCCATCCCCACTCAGCACTCTCGGCAGAGCAGCACCAAATCTACGGCACAACAATCAAAAAAAGCCCAATTGAACCCCCCCAGCCTGACCCAAAGGTAACTGGGACAGAGGAATTCCAGCCCTAGCTTTGCTGGCCCGGAGGCTGCCCCGGTGTGTCCCCGTGGGGCTGCAGAGGTCCCCATGGCGGGTCCCTCCCTTGCTGAGCAAAGCAAAAGGGCAACTGGCGGGGAGCAGCTGTGCCGTGGGGAGTGGGACAGACATGGCGGGGCCCCGTGGCACTGCTTTGGGGTGTCCCTGCCCTGGATCCTGCCTGGAATCACCCACTTTCCTCCTCTTTTTGTGGTTTTTACAGATGTTTGTAAGGGTGCTGATGGTCTTGGGGTGTTTTGGGAGCTGTCGCTGTGAGGTTGGTGTCATCCCAGTAGCTGTTCCTGCTGCCAGGGGTGGGAGTTGGGATCCCTCAGCTCCTGGGGACAGGGCCCTGCTGGCAGAGCCTCTCTGTGACAGGTGCAGAGCTGAGCCTGAGGGAATGAGAGGATTTATCAATTATTTTCCTTCCCCAGCTTTCTGGGAAAGGCTCCTTCCCTCTTGTAACAGTGTGTCTTTTTCGGAGTGCGGCTACAGCCCAACTAGATCCCAGTCAGCCGCTCCAGTGGAGAAACTGCTTGAGAAGAATTCAGGCAAGCATTCAAGCTCACACATCCACACACATTACTGGCTAGCTCAGCAAGAGAGGCAGAAGGCTCCCACCCCCAGATCAATTCCAGCAGGCGTTTATTCCATGTGCCAAAAGTGGAATCCGGAGGCCAAAGAGAGGGATCATGTGAATTTTCTCAGTTATATAGTGTCTCAGGTTCGTGGGTGGTACAAGGGGGGCAGGGCAGGGGGCAAGTGACCATAGGGAAGACAGCAACTGGACACCAGGCCCCATAGCTAATGGGGAAACAGGGAAAGGGGATGCCATGGGGGAGTGATGGACTTTCGAAACTCAGGGAATTGATTGCACAATGTTTGCAAGGAACCATGGGGGAGAAGCCTTTGTTACACCTGGACTTGGCTTTTCCAGGGCAAGGCAGTTGGAAATTCCTTTAGGGGCACAAGGGACTCCACACCCTCTCACCTGGATGTTTGCACCCCTGTGCTACAGTCCCTGCTCCCAGTGATTTGGGGGGCTTTAGGGTCCCCCCCGAAGCTGATTGTGGGCAGATTTGGGCCCCCAAAAAGCAGCTAGTTCGCTGCGGTCATTATTATCTCATTCAGGGAATCCCCACAGCTCTCATGGAGCAAACCAGGGTGAGAGCCAAGGGCTCTTCTTTTCCGAGTGTGCCATGAAGTGGTGTCACCTACGGCCACGTTCCTGGGCCATCGTGGTCCCCGGCCATCGGCAGAGGGCAGAGCTGGCCGCGCTTTGAGTTTGAAAAGCAGCACTTCCCTACTTATCCAGCGGAGGACTCCGGCTCAAGGAACATCAACAAGAATTCTTGTTAAGGGAGAAATGATTCAGTCGGTTAATTTGAAAAAGTGACTTTGCTAATCATTTCCAGAGAAGTTCTGCAGAGATTTGCAACTTTTTAATTTGCATTTATTCTTTTTTCTTACACATCTTCGCAGGAGAACAGCATACATATATATATTATATTACACCTGCTCCTTTAAAGCATCATTGATTTATTCTTATCACAATTCCAACTTAGGGTTTGTAGCTCTCTACACTCCTTTTTATGGTGGTTTACAGGAGATTAATGGCTCTTACAGCCTCGCAGGGCACAGGGTTTGTCAACCTGTGGTAGCCCAGCCCCTCTCTAAGGCTCTGTGGACTACATCTCCCAGAAATGCAGCTGTGTGCCTGTTCCAGCAGCTGATGCTCCTGCTGGTTAAAGCTTTCAGCGTTATTCTGAAGCTGCTGATGACTTGATGGGCTTTAGTTAATGTGGGAGCCAGAGCTTTCAGCACTGTGGGATCTTCTCTGCAGTTGTCCCTGAGGTGCAGGGCTGGGTTTTGGACTGATGTTTTTGCACTGGCAGCAGTGGGGGTTGGGGTTTAGTGCTGAAAGGCGGCTCCTTGGTGCTATGGTCTCACTGAGCCCTCAGCAGAGGGTGCTGCCTCAGTTCACATCAGTCCTGGGGTGTTTCCCTAATTTCAGCAGCATCTGGGATGTGAAACTTTCCCAGCACCTCCCACCAGCTACTTCTGCCATGCTCTCATTTATTTCTTCCCCCTCTCCCCAAAATTGTGTGATGTGACACCCAGGGGTCCCCAGGCTCTGCCTCCACTCCACCAGCATTTCCCTGTGTGACGCTGGTTCCTCCCTGCCTCCCACGAGGATTGAGGGGGATGGTTTGGAGGTGACTTTAATAGACGATAAAATTGAGGCCAGTCCTAGGAATCAACAATCCCTTGTGACTGAGCAGCACCTGGGCTTGGGGGTGGGCTCCTTTGCTTTTCCCACTCCAGCACGTGATGGATTCTCTGTTTCACTGCCATTTCCACAGCAGTCAGCCTGGTTATGGGAAGGCAGAGCCTGAGCTCGGGGCAGGGAGTGAATGTAGGGTACTGAGGTAGGTTTTATTTCAAAACCACCTTGCAGAACACCCCCAAATCCTGTTTTGTTGGTGCCATGCTCCGTGTGCATTGCCACCGGCACCCATCCCATTTCCCATCACTCCAGGAGCATTCCTGGGATGTGGGGTGGGAATTGAGGGTGCCTTTACCAGCAGGCAAGTGCCAGTCTCTGAGTTCTGCTGTCACCAGGGGAAACCCTGGCTGGACCTTCCAATCCTGCTGTGGTTGAGGCCAACAAAAATCAGGAGGTCTTGGAGCTGGGCATCAAATCACAAAGCAATTATTTTACAGCAAGTAAAATTTTAAAATTGTATTTTTCTCTTGTATTGACTATATATTTTTTCTTTACTTACATTTGTATCTTATAAGAATTGGAAGTTCTCAGTTATTCTAAGCTTGTGCTTCATGACCTTGTAGGAGCTCCTCAGAGAGAACCAGCTGAGGTCTTTCTGATCTGCACTGCCTGTCTTTAATAGAAATAATTCCTGGGAAGAGGTTGTCTGTCTGCTCTCCACACGGCTGGGGCTGTCCCAGGGGAAAGGAGCGTGTCTGGAAAGGGGAAGCAGATGCAGGTCCATGGATGCAGCTCCTGGCATCAACAGGGCTCGCATGGAGCCAGGGATGCAGCCGTGCTGCTGACACCAGGCTGAGGGCTAAAAATTGCTGGATTTCCTTGCCCTGTGTGCCTGCAGCAGGGAATTCTCTTTAAAAACCAAAAAATCCCTGCAAAAGGAGCAGGGCTGGGTGATGGCATGGCAGCATCTGCTGGGAAGGATGTGTTGGCTGTGCAGGGATGAGGCTTTGGCTATTCCTTGGAATGCTGAGCACCCTCCCAGTGCTGGACACTGCCATGGCATCCACACAGAATTCCCAAATCCTCTCCCCTGTGCCCTGAACAGGGCTCTGGAGCATGGGAGGGGTGATGGACACCTGGGGCTGTCACGCAGTGCTGTCCCACCACACCCCAAACTTGGGCTTTTGCAGGGTGTTGCTGGCTGAGCACATGAATCAAAAAATTATATTGGGGTCTGATGAAATCATGGCTGTCTCAAAAACGGCTCCCTGGCTTGTAAAACAACTCCCTGGCTTGGAGAAGCACTCCCTGGCTTGCCTGGGTTTGAAGCAGCAAAATTCTCTTTCAGCATGTTGGAGTTGTGCTTAGGATTGGAGTAGTTGGTGTTTGTTCCTTTGCCAGGGACAGCACTTCCCCTCTCCAGTGCGAGGTGGGTGGGTGGAGAAGCTGCTCCTTGCCAGCAGTGGTGCCAAAAATCAGGAGAGGCTCGATTGTGAGGGCTCCACAGAGGCTGAGTGGTTTTCCAGAGGCAAAGTCACTTTGGGGCTGGACTGGGAGCATGGTGTCATGGAGGGAGGATAAAGGTATTTTTAGCAAGGAAAAAAGCAGCTCCCCTCCCTCCCAGTGGGGCCCTAAAAAGTATCATGCAAGGGACAGCTTGGATACTCCCAAGTACTGCATAATTTTAGGGATATGTAAATGTAGGTTTAGATAGGATCTTGGGAAAAAATTGTTCCCTGTAGGGGTGGGGAGGCCCTGGCACAGGTTGCTCAGAGCAGCTGTGGCTGCCCCTGGATCCCTGGAAGTGTCCGAGGCCAGGTTGGATGGGGGTTGGAGCAACCTGGGATAGGGGAAGGTGTCCCTGTCCATGCAGGGATGGGATGAGCTTTAAGGTCCTTTCCAACCCAAACGATTCCATGATCCTACGACTGATAAAACAGGAGGCTGGAAGGCACTGGTAGAGCAGGAAGCACCAGTTTGTATTGGAAAAGGATGTTTCTTCAGGGACTGATATATAGAAAACCCAGAAAAATCTTTGCTGTCCTGGGTGTCTGACCCAGCAAGGGATTTTTCTGCTGTATTTCCTGTGCCTGAAGCAGGCACAGAGGGAGGGTTTGCTGTTGAATCTCCATGTGACATTAGTGAGAGTTTTGGGTTTGCTCTTTCCTGTTCTCTGTTTGGAAGGGGCAAGCTGTGTTGCAGAAATGTCAGAAAAGCAATCTGAAAAACTGGCAAAGTCCCAGTGGGAACTGGAGCTCCTGGGAAACCTGAAGCTGGTGCTGCCAGTAAAGTTGGAGCCACAATCCAGGATTTGCTGTTGCTCAGGGGGCCTTATAAATGACCTGTCTGTGGTCATTTAGGGCCACCTGGATGTACAGCCCAGCTCCTCGGGGTTGTGCCATTCCCAAAACACCCAGGAAAAGCCACAGTCCTGGTGAAGATCCTACTGTTGTGGCTTGTCCTGTCTGTGGGAGCTGTCTGGAGCCAGTCCCGCCATCGGTGAGGTTTTCTTGGGTTTCCTGTTTTGCCTCCACACTCTGCTAGGTTTGGGCCATCTGAAACAGCATTTTTCCAGCCCTGAAAGCTCTTTTCTTCCCCCCAAGCAAACAAGGAAAACATGGCCTTTTGTTATTTATTTTTTTTATGAGAGGAAGAGGAGATTTGGGACAGGATGAGCCCCAGGGCAACAGCTTTTCTGCCTGCTCCCGGGGTTTTTTGCCAGTCTCTGGCACACTTTAAGTACCAAAGCAAATTCCTCCAGTTTGTCTGCATCTTCCATCTGGTGTCTCCCATCCAGCCTCAGCACCCATTCCATGCTTCCCAGAAACGTTGCATGGGGTGGAAATGTTCATCCAATCATGGGAAAAGCTGTTTTCTATCAATCCCTCTCTGCCTACATTTACTTAAAAATTTCCCTGAAGGTTTTTTGGGAGGAGGAGACCTCAGAACCCCTGCACTGGCCACTCTTCAAGGCTTCTCTGAGCCCCAGACTGGGGTGTTCCCCCCAAATTGTGTCACTGCTCTGAGAGCAGGTGTGGGGCATAATGAGAATATTTCCAAGCACCTAAAATAATACTCCTGAAACTCAAATACACATTGGGATCATTTTATTTCCTCAGAGTTTGAAGCTTTCAGGGTGTACTGGAGTCAGTTTTGTAAATTTTCCCAGTACCCAGTGAGGGTTGGGATGGTTTTTGGTGTTCAAAGCAAAACTGAAGGTTTGGATAAGATCTTCATGTGCAACCACACGCATCAACAACATGACAAATAACACAAGACTCCCAATAACAGCACAAGAGACACCAACGACAAGTCCCTGTTTTTGCAGCTCACACCAGAGCTCTGTGAGTTAATGTGCCCTGGGAGGTGTCACATGTCCCTCTGATTGTGGCATAGCTATCATAATTTGTCTTCCAAATATTGATCCCTCATAATCAGCCAAGCACCTGCAGCTCCCAGGAGCCAGGTGGATCCTTCTGCTCGGCTCTGGGTGCCCTTTCCAGTAGTGTGAGCTGAGCCCAGTTTGTTTGAACCCTCCCTTATAACACTGATGTGATATAGGTTAATACTCTTTGCTTGGTTATAGTCTTGCAGTCCAGATTAGGCTGGATTAGACCCAGGTGATGGATTTTTGTAGTGGAAAAAGGTTCAGTTTATGTGGAGATAATGAACTGTCCTGATCCAGAGCCCCGTGTGAGCATGGTGGATGCTCCAGGTGATGGTGGCTGTAGGTATCCAGGATCAGGGCTGAAAGCCCCAGAGCTGTGCCAAGGCTGAGCCTCTCACTCACAGCTCAGGGTTCATAAGGATTCCCAAAAATGGCAAATGTGCAGAAGCACTGAAACACCTGAAATGAGGCACCTGAACCCACTGCAGTTCAGCACAGGGGAAACTTTGGCATCAACAATGGCTTTCGAGGGGATGGAAGTCAACAGTCCCCTGCAGCAACAACACAACCAGCAAATCTTTTGGCATCACAACGTCCTTATGGATCAGGTCCTGGCATCTGCAACACACAAGGACAATTCCAGACAGATTTGGAGAGTAGAGCAGTCCTCACTGCAGCTCTGAGAAGCCCCTGCATGGACAGGGCTGGCTGACACTCACGAGATGGATTCCAGTAGCAGCTCATTGGGTGGCACAGGGGGGATCTCCATGCTGTTTATTTGGCCAAAGAACTTGGGAAGAGACCAGAACTTGAGGCGAGGGAGATTCCTCTTCCTGACATGGATATTGTGGGCGGCATCGGTGCTGGAAGTGCTGCTCTGGCGGGGCGGGAGCCGGGCTCTCAGGGTCATGCAGCCGTGGCACAGCAGCTGTGCCTGGAACTCAGAGGTCATGAAGTAGTAGAGGATGGGGTCCAGGCAGCAGTTGAGGCTGGCCAGGCACAGAGAGATGGGGTGGAAGCACCATGTGCTCCAGTGCACAGTGCAGTCCCAGATGGCATTCTCAATCACCATCATGAAGAAGGGGAAATTGATGTGGTAGGGGGTGAAGCAGATGAAGAAGACGGCGGCACACATGAGGACCATCCTCAGGGCCTTCCGCTTCTCACTGGTGTCTTGCAATGCCATGGGGCCCTCCCGCAGGGAATGCCACATCCTCCACATGCACCAGGTGATGGTGCTAAAGGGAATGACGAAGCCAAACAGCTCTGCCACCATCACCAGCATGATGGCGGCCCACGGGCTGAGCTGCTTCACACCCAGGTCCGAGAAGCAGCTGTTGATGGAGTTGGAAAGGGCTGGGCTCCTGATGATGATGAGAGGGAGGCAGGCAGGCAGCCCCCACCAAGAGCCAGACCAGGGTGCTGATGGCCATGTCGTAGCGGTGGTTCCAGCCCTTGGCTCAGAAGGGGTGCAGCAGGAACAGGTACCACTGGATGCTGATGCAGATGAGGAAGCAAATGCTGGAATACATGTTGAGGTACTTCAAGTAGAAGCACATCTGGCACAGGAAGCTCCTGAAGGGCCAGGTGTGGTTGATGTAGTAGTAGATGCGGAGGGGCAGTGAGAGGACGTGGGCCAGGTCAGCCACAGCCAGGTTGATCATGAAGATGACAGCTTTGCTCTTCCTGCTGAGGAACTGGCACAGGACCCACAGGGCAGCGCTGTTGGCCAGGAGCCCCGGGATGAAGATGAGGCTGTAGGTGGTGGCGTAGAGGGTGGACTGGAAGGACATCTGGGGGTCGGAACAGTTCCCAGAGGACACGTTGCTCTCCATCCTGCCTGGGTCTCTTCACTCATGGGATGGTCACGGCAGGGGGAAGGGTTCTGGAGTGCGTAAAAAGATGCTGTAAATCCAAAATCTCTCTCCATGGAGTAAGTGTGCTTTAGGACAGAAGAGTCAGTTGTGTGTAGGTGTGTGTGCAAGTCAATGTGTGTGGTGGGAAGGGTGATCCCACTCCCAGGGAGTGATTCCAGGCATCCTTCACCCTCTCCTTGCAGGGATGCCCTGCAGGATCTCGTGAGATGCCCCAATTACAGTGAATACCCTGAGCTCTGTAACATCCATCTCTTGATTGCCAGAGAGCTTCTGCAGCTCCCCGGGTTTTCCAGGACCACTTTTATTTCATCAAGTTTTCCATCACACTCTGTCAAATTGCTGCTCTACATCTACAAGCAATTTCAGCTGAACTGTAAATAAATAGGGATTTAAAATGGATTTAGGCAGTCTTTGCAGATCCATGCAGGGATCTGCTGTGAATCAGCAGCAAAGGCAATAATTAACATCCCCAGGCAGCTGAGGCCAGGGGAGAGCTGCAGACAGATCCATCAGCTCTGGCTCCAGAGTGAAGGCTGGATTTATAAGTTAATAACTGGCCAAACACACTCCAGTTGCTCTGATGGTCCTGCTAACTCAATTCCAGCACTCCCAGCACATTGTGCAGGCATCGTGCTGGAGCAGCAGGAATTATCCATCAGCAGCAGGAATTATCCTTCAGCAACTGCTCAGGACATGCAGGGAGATAAAAACACCTCCCTTCTAGTTAAAGTAGAAATTCTTCTCCTCCATTTACCCATCCCAGCTCACCCAGTGCTGAGGGGATTTATTAGCAGGTCATGGAGAGTTCAGGTGCTCCTGCTGCTCTCTGGAGAGGTGACGGATTTTGCCATTCATGAGCAGATCCCATGGGAAAGAATCTTCTTTTAGGAAGAGGGGATTTGGCAGCAGCAGGATACAAACCCAGGAGCTGCAGCATCATCTGTAATGAACAGTGGGATTTTCCCCTTGGAAATGGAGCCTGTGAGAGATGGGCAGGTGGCCCTGCCCTTCCCTGCCTGAATCTGGCAGAGCCCTCAGCACCTTCTGTCACTGTCACCCAGCCCCTCATCAGTGGTAATTAATTAAGAAGCAGCCACAGTGCTGTTTCCCAGAGCCTGGTGTTTGTCACAGGGATGGATCTGCGGGAGCGTATCCATCCCAATGCTTCAAGGTACAGGATGAAGTCTCCTCCATCCTGCTCCTCCTCACCTGGGCAGCTTTTTGGTGGGGTTACCGCATTTTCAGGTTCTGGAGGAAATCATCATCTTAGATATTTTATATTTTTATGTGCAGATAAATATCTAAAATTCAACCCCAGCCTCTCAGCTGGCTGCCCCTCACCCTCACCTCTGATGGAGCAGGGTCAGTGCTCACACCCTGCTTTCCAAAACAAGCCTTTCCCAATCTGCCTTCTTGCTTTTCCTTGTTTTTCCAGTGGAACTAGGGCTGCTGAGTGAGGGCACCTGTAGCAATGTAGCTGTATAACAGGCCATTCTGATGCACCAGCCAAATTGGTTGTAAGTAATATTATCAAACCACCTGCAGTTTTGTTGTTAGAGCTCTCAGGAATTCATCAAGGTTACTGAGAAAACAACAGGATCAAAAATAAGAAGAGAGCCTGAGAAACTGTTTGCAAAAAATATAAACCCTAGATAGGGGAAGCACAATGTGATGATGGACACTTGACCAATTGGATGTCCTGAAGGACGTGTGCCTGCCTCATGAAGAAGCAGTTTAACCAACCCAGAGATGCATGCCCACGTGGACAGTAGACCTAGAATCTATATCTGCCATGTAATGTAAACAATAAACGGCTTTTGTTGGAATCATATTGATTCGGTTATTCAGTGGCCCATTTCCCCCCTGCGTAATGGTGACCCATGATGTTAGAAGAACGTGTGATGTTGATGCAGATCGGGACTCTGAACTCTGATCGGGTGCAAAGAGGGTCTGCGGAGAAGGCAGGCAGGGGGCCTGGCCTGATGCCTCTGCGGTTGGCCGTGGGGGTAGGAGTCAAGAGCCTCCACTCGGAGTACGGGGGCTCGAGGCCTCCTGAGGAAAAGCTCCAGATAAAAAAATCGGAGTACGAAAGCATGAACATTTTCGAGGAAAGACTCCAGAAAAACGAACGCTGCAGCGAGTACACCGGATAAAACAGGTGAGGGGCCGGGGCTGGAGGAGATGGGGAAGGCTTTGTCCAAGGAAGAGGAAGCCATGTTACACCTCCTCCAAGTTATCCTTTCTGAGAAAGGGATTGTATATGACCAGGAGGTCTTAAAGAGGTTATTAAAATGGGACCGGTGAGACATTAATTTTTAAGAATTAAGGACTTTAGTTAAACTAGATATTGCTGAGGTAAGATAAACTTCCCTTTATTAACAGAAGCCGGATTTAAGGAACTGATAAATCATGAGGCCTGTCAACTTATGTTTGTGTATTCTAACTAATCAATAGACTCCAAGAATACAATACAATCATAAATCAAACAGTCCTGGAAAAACAGGATTCAGTTGTCACACAACACTAAAAAGTTAAAAAGTCAAAGCGAAGAAGACCCATCTTACTTCACCATTTTGAGACCCTGCTGTTGCAGAATTCCTCAGGGAAGGTGGACATGATGTCTACCTAGGCCTTGAACTACCCGAGCTGAGGCCTTAACAGGGGCCTGAGTGAGGCCTTGAAGCCTGTGACGCAGCTAGAAATTCTTAGCCAAGTGTGGCGCAGTTAAAAATTAGTAGTTAAGGTGTCAGGGAAAGATAATAGGGTTGTGAAGGTCACTGAATAGACTTGTTAGTGAGCACGTGATAGCCACCTTAAGAGTTAGTAAAATAAAGTGCGTTTTCATACTTCTCTCTGCTGTGTGCCAATGAAGAGCTGCTGTGATTGTAAACTATATAGAAATGTATAAAAGTAGCCATCTTAGCTGAAATAAAGCAGAACGTAGCTGTTAACCATATTGGCTTGATCTGCGTTCTCTCTATACTCCGACTTCCTTTTTATCTCAGGCCAACCCTGGTAATATATTGACGCCTGATCACAGGGACCTGAGATTGTGTGCCTTGCATGCATCGATGCCGGAAACCATCTAGACATAGGCACTGCCCAGAGTGCATTTAAATATCGGACTCTGGGACCAGGGCATGCTTAAATGCTGGCTGGCCCTGGAGAAGGCTTTGGTTTAAATACGGGAAGCTTTCGCTGGTAGACTCCGTGCTTGATCGAGTCCATGCTTGATCGAGCGAGACGGAGCGGGGAGTCAGAGCTTCCACAGCAGCTCGATGCCGAGGAACAGCGTTAGCACCATCCTGTGGAAAGAAGGTAAGCTGCAGTGCAGCAGCAAGGGTCGTAGCTACCTGCCATGGACACAGATGTGGCAGCCGCAATTCATCTTCTCTTTGCTATCCTTTCTAAGAGAGGTGAAAAGGTGAAAGAGACTGAGATTGAACAGATAGCCCTGTGGGCGTGGAAACGGGGAAAATTGCGTGATTCATCGTTGGTTTTTAGTGCCTCAGAGTGGCGTGAGATTGGGGAGTTGCTCTGGGACTCGTCTCTCTCAGGAGGCAAGGAGGCGAAACTCACCCATGACCTTGGAGCGGTCTGGAAAAAAGTGATTAATACCCTGCGTGTCTTGTTAGCTGAGAAAAAAGCGGCGGTGGCAGCAGTCCAAGCTTTTGAGGGAGTGGGAGGAGACGAGGCAGGAATTCCATCCCTTCCTCCTCAAAAACCTGCCAAAGTTGTAAAGTTTTTCGGTCTGGGTGAACATCCCATTCCTGGTTTGAGTGCTCCGGTCAGTTCTACCCCACGAGCTGTCCTTGAACAAGTAACTCAGGCAGAGCATCAGGCTCAGGCGGAGCAGTGGTCTCCTCGGCTGCTTGAACAGACTGAGAGCAAACAGGAAGTGGCTCTGCAGCCCCATTCGAGAGGTGTGGTGACAGGCGGAGACACAGGCGGAGCTGAGGGCGGAGATGGGCAGACCCAGATGACACAGCACAGGGGCGGAACAGCAGGTGGAGACAAGAGTGACATGCCGGTGGGGGTGGATCGATCCTCTCTTCAGCATGCGCCAGCGCAGACCGACATGGAGGGGGGATCCGCTCCCTCCGCATCAGCACTGACACAGACCGAGCAGCACTCTCCACGGGGGGAGAAGCGGGTTGCACAGCATCAGCAGCCACGGCTCACACAGCAGCAACAGAAGCAGAAGCAAACACATCAGCGTGCAGTCTCAAGCCAGCCAGCTGTGAACTTCCAATTGACAGTGACTCTGACACAGAGGAAAACATGACTGCTTTTGCATCCTGTCACAAGCAGCGTCCACAAAGACAATTACAGTCTGTCACTGTTTCACAGCATGATCAGCATTCCTCTGAACTGCATCACATCATTTCAAAGCTTGCTTGACTGCCACACCACCCAGAGGAACAACGTGATTTGTCTCAACTATCAGCTGTTTCTAAAAATCCAATTGATGCACGAAAAGTAGCAGCAGCAAAAACAGCAATTATGGCTGGAGACTGGGATGCTGCAAATGCTCTTTCCTGTCCTGTCGTGATCGCAAACGGCACAGCCAACTGGGAACCTTATGATTACAAGGTGCTGCAAAAGGCCAAGGACATTGTTGCAACTTATGGCCTCAGGTCAGAAGCAGCACGAAACATAATTCAGTACATTTTCACTGCAGAACTCCTTTGTCCATCTGATTGCACCAGCATCGCAACACTGCTTCTCCACACCATCGCAGCTTCTCATCTTTGAACGGGAATGGAAGCGCCTGGCTGCAGAAGGAGCCAGCAAGCATCTCCAAGTGGGTGATCCGTTGTACGCTGTCCAGCCCGACATGCTAACTGGGCATGGAGCGTTATTACCAGGGTTGGCCTGAGATAAAAAGGAAGTCGGAGTATAGAGAGAACGCAGATCAAGCCAATATGGTTAACAGCTATGTTCTGCTTTATTCAGCTAAGATGGCTACTTTTATACATTTCTATATAGTTTACAATCACAGCAGCTCTTCATTGGCACACAGCAGAGAGAAGTATGAAAACACACTTTATTTTACTAACTCTTAAGGTGGCTATCATGTGCTCACTAACAAGTCTATTCAGTGACCTTCACAACCCTATTATCTTTCCCTGACACTTTAACTACTAATTTCTAACTGCGCCACACTTGGCTAAGAATTTCTAGCTGCGTCACAGGCTTCAAGGCCTCACTCAGGCCCCTGTTAAGGCCTCAGCTCGGGTAGTTCAAGGCCTAAGTAGACATCATGTCCACCTTCATTGAGGAATTCTGCAACAGAGCGTACATTTCATCTTCGGTACTGCTCACCTTTCCTGTGACAATGCATCGACTTGCTCAGTCATTGGCTCTTCAGGCATTGCTGTTGGTGCCAGACAAGAAGAAGTCATCACCTTACTCTACAATTAAACAAGGAAATAACGAACCTTCCGCTCAATTCATCGACAGATTGGCTTCAGCTTTGAAGGACGCCACAGAGTTAACACCAGATGTTCAAGATCATCTGTTTCGTTCTTTGGCTTTTGAAAATGCTAATTCACGTACCAGAACCATTTTGGCCACCCTTCCAAAAGAAAGCCCGGTTGATGAAATGTTAGAGAGAGCAACCCGAGCAGAACAGAGTCATCAAACTGCAGCATTCATGGTGACCATGCATGATGCCATCAAGCAGCAAGGACACATCATTGCAGCTGCCCTGACCACTGGAAAGTCAAAAAACAAATCTTCCCATCGCAACAAGCGAATTTGTTTTCGCTGTGGAGGGACAGGTCATTTTAGAGATTCCTGTCACAAACCTGTGTGGTGCAACAAATGTAATCTCGACACACATGCCACTGAAGTTTGCAAAAAATCGGGAAACTTGAAAAGCAGCGTGTTGCGGCACCGCGCAAAGACACAAGTCGATGCCCAGATCCAGAAGACCCCGCCAACGGATTTTTAGTTAAAAACAAGCCTGCCACTTGGGGAAGTCTTGGTGTGGATGTAGAAACAGATGTGGAAGTCACTTTACAAAATAACGAAGTCTCACTGATTCCCACCAATGTACGTGGTCCAATGTACAGCATCAAATCTCACATCGGAGGTTTGCTCCTTGGAAGATCCTCCACAAGCAAACAAGGGGTGATTGTCATCCCAGGACTCATTGATGCAGATTTCACAGGACAAGTTCAAATTTTAGCTTATGCCCTGCAAACACCTGTGACAATTCCAAAAGGCAGCAGAATTGCTCAGATTGTACCTCTTGAAGCCTTTCTACCACATCGCTCGCGACCAAGGCAGCCTGATGAAGCACTGAGAGGAGCTGAAGGTTTTGGTTCCACTGGTCACGATGTTTTCTTCACTTTAGACCTGAACGATCGTCCAAAAAGGACAGTGCGATTGCAACGTGGGTCTCAGGAGATCCAACTAGAGTTGCTTTTAGACACGGGATCCGATGTTTCTATATTGAATCAATTCTATTGGCCCTCTGATTGGCCTTTGCAGACTCCAAGCAACCACATCATCGGAGTGGGTGGAATGAAGATTCCTTCAATTAGCACAGATCCAATTCGCATCACCTTTGAGGACAATCAAGTCATTGTAGCACGACCATACATCATGCCTTTGCCTGTCAAGCTTCGAGGACTGTTAGGCAGAGATGTGTTGTCCCAGCTTGGCATGGTTTTAACCACAGATCAGCATTTTTCCTAGTGGCCACTGCGGAGCAGCCACCCATCCTAAAGATCACCTGGTTGAACGACAATCCTGTTTGGGTTGAGCAGTGGCCCATGACTGAAGCAAGGCTGCAAATTGCAGAACAGCTGATTCAAGAGCAACTTAATGCTGGACACATTCGACCATCTGTCAGTCCGTGGAACACTCCAATTTTCGTCATCCTGAAAAAGTCAGGCAAATGGAGGTTGTTACATGACTTGCGAAAGGTCAACGCACAGATGTGTTGCCCGATACCCAGAGTGAAACACAAACCAACAGAGTTGATTTATGCGGTGCTTTATTAGGGCCCGGGGACCTGAGGACTAGCGTCCCAAGTCAGGATCCCAAAGACCCTCATTTTACAATCAGCTTTTATATCCTTTTACAACTGATTACTTCATTAGTGTACGTGCAAAACCCCACATCCCAAGTTACAATAGATACATATATCAAAATCAAATTACACTCCTTGAAGTCATAAATTTCACATGGTTGTCTGCTCCAAGACTATAGTTTAGCTCCTGTGGTCAAACTCCCACCACCAGATACCCATGGCTATGTTATACTTTAACTTAATCTCATGGAAACATCTAACAGTTTCTACCTGTTCTGTACTTAGCTAAGCCTTTTAAGTCTCAGGAACCTCAGTACATTCCCATGGCACATTCCCAGGATTCGGGCCTACTTCTAACAGGGCAATCTTCAAGCATTAGCATGACTACTACTACTACTTCATTATTTAATTTCTTCCAACCCCCCTTTGGTAACAACTCCCCCCTTTTGAGCATTCTTCAAGGATTCTGCAAGGATGCTCAATCTTCAAGTGATGGTTTCCAGATATGTCAGCGGGGGACTCTCTCTGGGCGAAATCACTTCTTTCCTGGTCAGAGCTTTCATCACCTGACGTGTATGAGTGCCTTCTCTTGCAATTACTCTTAGGAGACACTTATATGCTATGACAATGAGAATCACTATTATTACAATCATTACAATATACTGTATTATAGAGGATAACCAACCTGAGACCTGGATTCCTAATGAGCTAAATAGAGCTCCTACCCAATTATGTTCCGCCTCTTTTTGAACCTCTTGTACTTGTGACTCAATTTGTTCCAATTGGCTTATATCCTTTTCCACCTCTTGGGTTACGTTTGGGATATGCACACAACAATGGTCATCTCTCCTTTGCAGGTATCCACAAACTCCATGTTCTTTTAGCAAAATCATATCCAGGGCCATCCTATTATGAACTGTCATTCTGGTGGTTGCTTGTAACTGTATATTCAAGTCCTTAAACCCTTTTTTAGTTACTGCTGCCAATCGTTCTGTTTGTCCTAATAGCCTGTAAAGCATCTCTCTGTTCCTATAAGTAGCTATCGGAGCAAATAATGACTCAAGTGCCCAACCAAATTTGACTCCCCCTGATGGTTCATGCCATTCATCCTCTGGGTCTACTAATTCATCCACTTCCTTTCTTATTCGCCTTTGGGTCTCTTCCTTAGTAAGTTCGGACTGTTTCCAGAATGGACATAAAGTGGGAATTCCTAGTGTAATTTGTGTCACTGAACTATCAATTGGCATATGGGTAGTCCATTGTCTATGTCCTTTAACCCAAACCAAGTTCTCTGGGCTTCTTACCGTAGTTGTTTTGCAGTCAACTCTCATTTTATTATCTCTTTTCATGGAATGATTATATCCTCTGCACTCACATCCCAGCTGTAACAGAATTCTCACAGGTAGCAAACCGATATGTTCTGGTGGGGTATCACAAGTAAAGATTTTGGTACAGTTCCAATTATCCTTAGCCTCCGTTAATTGTCTCCAATGTGCAGGAACATCTTTAGATAATTCATAACTTTGGTTCTTTTTCCCTATCCATTGAATACACTAATTTACTGGGCCTATATAGCTGTATGTTTCCAATAAACTTGGTCCCCAGATTGTCTGCCACTCTTCCATAGTGATGTGGTGAGTAACATTTTGGCATACCTTTTCATTTATCTTTTTCTTTGTTTGTATTTGTACTCTCGAACAGGGGTATGTCTCTGTTTCTGAAACTAAACAATCTCCCCTATCTCGAGGGTCCTCTATCTAACCGAGATAGCCTGGCATCTGTTGACATTGTTGCTTAGTTACTTTCTGCGGGATCAAACATCTTTCTATCCATCCTGGTATTGTGTGGGATACAAATTTACAATTCCAGGAGACATTACTAAATGCTTTGGGCATTTCTCCGACAGGTATTATTCCCCATGATATTGGGTCACCTGCTGAGTGAGGCATGGGCAAGCAAGCTGTAATGGTTGTGACATTTTGCATTTTCCTAAAATCTCGAATTAATCCTAGCACCAGATTTTCTTGCTCTGGGGTTTTTATGGGATTCCTGATTTCTGTTACTTGCCTGGTGACTCGGGTTTCTCTCATATAGACGTGAGTCATTCCATGTTCCCACCAATCATTCTCTGAGACCTAACACCAATAATTTCCTTCATCATCATCCTTTTTGGCCTGCCTGATTATTAAGACTATCATTCCAACTCTTCTCTCGATCTGATATTTGAGTCCAGATTTCAAATTTCCCTTAAACCACTACCCAAAGTCAGTGAATTTCTTTCTCCCTGTGGTACAGCTTAAAATTAGGTCCCGGCCTTCTGTTGCTAGATATACTTCATGCTGTGGTTTAACGCTCCCATCCAAGTGAGGATTGGCAACTACTTCTCTCAGTCCATAGTTCCCGTCACTTCCACAAGTGACTACACATAGGTATTCTCCTTCAGCCTCCCCAATTTTTGGATCAGTAATGTTGAGCCACCCTTCCTCTCTCAGTCCGACTATCCACCAGCTTATTCCAACGGTTAATCTTTCTCACATCTGGTCTGGGCCCATTTTCTACTATTTGACTTGTACTGTCTATTCACAATAATGGTCTAATTCAAAGGTGCAGTTTATTCTTAATGGGGGTCCATCCCACATGTCAACTTGTGTGTGGACCGGTATCACTGTGACAGGATTTTCCAGATCTTCCTTATTCTTTATCCCTAACACTTTTACCTCAAAATTCCCATAATCAAAGCTATTTCTAATCCAAACAACGCATGTGAATGGGCCTGTATGGTTTCTCCATGTTGTGGGTACCTGCAAGGTCGTGTTCCCTCTTTGTTGTTGCTCGTCCCAGAACAAGGTAACCATTCCTTGATCTGCCACTTCCGGTCCCACTTTCCATCTGACATTTACTTCCTCGAATCCAGCTCTCTGGTTATCTGAAAACAAACAAGTTAGATTCATGCTCTCATTTTCAGGCACTACTACATACGGGTCAACTACAGCAACTATCACAAAAGTATCCACATATAGGATCTGTCCCAGTAGGATGACAATTATTAGGATTTGGCTTTGAACACCATCCGGGTAGCAGATAGGGGTCGAACTTCCCACTGAGACGGAACTTTCTTGACTCTGGTGTAATGGATCCAGTTTCCGATGCCCTCGACCTTTACAGCGGTGAAAGTAGTCATGAGTACTTGGTAAGGACCTTCCCATGTTTCCTTCAGAGGTTCAGTGTTCCAGTTTTTGATATACACTTGGTCTCCTGGTAGGATATCATGAGCTGGATTTTCCAATGGTAACAGCCGATTCCACTGCAGGGCTCCTCTGATAGCTGTGAGGGTCTTATTGAGAGATAGGATATAAGTGAGTAAGATTTGGTCTCCTATCAAATGTGGGTCACCCTGATACACTGTAGCATGATAAGGTTTGCCGTACAAGATTTCATACGGACTTACCTTTACCTTCTCTCTAGGTTTTATCCTAATTCTCAACAAGGCTAGGGGCAATGCCTGAGGCCACTGGATTTTTGCTTCCTGACAAATCTCCTTAATCTGCCCCTTCAGAGTCTGGTTCATCCTTTCCACTTGTCCACTGGACTGTGGTCTCCAAGGGGTATGAAGATTCCAAGTTAACCCTAACATTCTTGCTACCTCCTGTACAACTCCTGCCACAAAATGGGGTCCCTTGTCTGATGACATTCCTAACGGTACACCAAATCTTGGTATAATCTCTCGTAACAGTGTCTTTACTACCTCTTTTGCCTGATTTGTTCGACAGGGAAAGGCTTCCGGCCACCCGGAAAAGGTACATACATACACCAATATGTACTTATATCCCTGGGCTTTCGGTAATTCTGAAAAATCTATTTGCCAATAATCTCCTGGTTGGGGTCCCACTTGTAATTTTCCCATTTGCACTTGCCTCCTAGTCACAGGGTTATTTTTGATACATACCGGGCAGGTGGCGTTCACTCTCTTAGCCATTGTTAACATCTGATTTGAGATTACCTCTTTCCGCAGGAATTGAATCAGCGCTTCTGCTCCCCAATGGCATTTGTTATGTTCCATTTCCAACACTGCTCTCATAATTCTCACAGGCAAAACTACTTGTCCCGTTGATGTTACATACCATCCTTTGATGTTTTTGCGGGCTTGCACCAACTCAGCTAGTTTTTCATCTTCTGGAGAATAGCTAGGTTTTTGTTCAAGGTAAGAAGCGGCCGGGTTAGTCCGTACGGGCAACAATGCGAATTGAGTCCATACTTCTCGGGCTACCTGTTTGGCTGCTTTGTCTGCCAGCTGGTTTCCTTGATGCTCCTTTCCCATCTCCCTCTGATGTCTTTTTACATGCATTATTGCCACCTCCCGAGGTTTGTGGACCGCTTCAAGTAGGGCTAGAATTTGCTCGCGGTGTTTGACCTGTGCCCCTTGCGAGTTCAAAAGTCTCTTTTCTTTCTACAAAGCCCCGTGCACATGGATTACTCCAAAAGCATATTTGGAGTCTGTCCAGATATTTACTCTTTTTCCTTGACTTAAAACCAAAGCTCTTACCAAAGCCCATATTTCTGCCGTTTGGGCTGATGTTCCTGGGGGCAGAGCCTTAGCCTCTACGACTTGGCTTAGGGTTACCACAGCATACCCAGCATACCGAGTTCCATTTTCAATGAAGCTGGAGCCATCAGTGAACAGTTCCCAGTCGGGGTCCTCCAAAGGCTCATCTCTCAAGTCTTGTCGACTAGCGAATACCTGTTTGATGGTTTCCACACAATCATGTACCAGTTCTCCTTCATCCTGTTGAGCTTGGAGAAATTCTGCTGGATTAAGACAGTTAGTTGTTTTTAATTCGATGTCGTCTTGTTCCCTCAATTGTGCCTGGTGCTGTAACATACGGCTAGACGACAACCAATGCCCCCTTTTTTGTTCCAATACTGCGATTACCATGTGGGGAATATACACTTCAATTTTCTTTCCCAAAGTCAATTTCCTGGCCTCCTGTATCAGAATCACAGTGGCTGCCACAGGTCTTAAGCAACTAGGCCATCCAGCACTCACGGCATCCAACTGCTTTGAGAAGTATCCCACTGGGCGTTTCCACGATCCCAGCTTTTGTGTGAGTACTCCCACTGCCAGTCGCTGCCTTTCATTAACATACAGTTGAAAATCCTTTGTGAGGTCCGGCAAACCTAGGGCAGGTGCTTCCCTCAATGCCTGTTTCAGTGCTTGGAATGCCCTTTCCTGGATTCTTCCCCACTTTAGTTCAGGATCTTTTGCAGCTTCATAGAGGGGTTTGGCTTTTAGGCCAAAGTCTGGAATCCACAGCCGACACCACCCCACCATCCCTAGAAAAGATCTCAGTTCCTGATGATTTCGGGGCGTAGGAATGGCACAGATTGTTTGTATCCGGTTAATACCCAACCTCCGGGTCCCCTGGGAGATTTCGCAACCCAAATATATGACTTTATCTCTTACCAGTTGGGCTTTTCCTTTAGACACACGATATCCAGCTTGTCCCAGCATATTCAATAGTCTGATGGTTAGGCGCAAGCACACCTCTTGCTCTACAGTAGCCAGGAAAATGTCATCAACATATTGCAACAATACATAAGAGAAAGGAGACTCTCATACCTGGCTGATTTTCCATTCCTCCAATTCCCAAGCCAACTGGTTCCCAAATATCGTTGGACTGTTCTTAAAACCTTGCGGAAGACGTCCCCAATTTAGCTGTTTTTTCCGTCCTGTGTCTGGGTCTTCCCACTCAAAGGCAAACAATTTTCTACTTTCAAATGCCAGAGGGATGCAAAAAAATGCGTCCTTTAAATCGATTACAGTGAACCACTGAAATTTTTCAGACACAGATGTTAGCAATGTATAAGGGTTAGCCACCACCGGATGGATATCCTTTGTGATATTATTAATTGCCCTTAAATCTTGAACCAGTCTATATTTTCCATTTGGTTTCCTCACCGGGAAAATTGGGGTATTGTATTCTGATTCACATTCTTGCAGAATTCCTAATGCCAAAAACTGAGTTATCATTGGGGCTACCCCTTTCCTAGCTTCCAGCTTTAATGGGTACTGCTTTAATCTAACTGGACGGGCTCCTTCCTTCAACTCCACCACTACAGGTTGTGCAGCTTTTGACTTACCCGGAACTCCAGACTCCCAGACCCATGGTACTACTGCCTGCTCTATTTCTTCAGGTATACCTGCTGTTTCTACTTCTTTTATCGCAAACAACTGGGATAAGTTTTCTTCTGGGATTTCCAATTTAACCCTTCCTTTTTCAAAAATTATTCTCGCATTCACTCTTGACAATAAATCCCTTCCTAGCAATGATTCTGGACTATTTGGCATGTACAAGAATTGATGGTCAAATTCTTTTCCCCCAAATTTTATATCTAATGGGCGTAGAAACGTCCTTTCCTCTATTTGTCCCATAACCCCCACCACCTGGATAGTAGAATCACTTAAGGGTCCCATTAGTGTATTTACAGCAGAATGTGTAGCTCCAGTATCTATCCTAAATTGTCTGGGCTCCCCCTCCACCTCATTTATCACTTTCAGATCCTGATCTAGTCAGCTGCTTTGATTTTGATTGTGGTAACTCCCCATCATAAAGGCTTGTGCGACCTCTTGTGGATTATTGCAGAAAGGATTTAGTCCCTGTCCCTGCTCATTCCCTCCACCCTGGGAAAGAGGACACTCATTTTTCCAGTGGCCTCTATTTTTGCATATAGCACATTGATTCCATGCCAACCTAGTTGTCCCTTGTCCCATTATACCATTTCCAAACCCTCTCCCCGCTACCGATGCTGGATTTCCTCCCCCTCTTCCCCGGCCCCGACCCTGTCCTCTTCCCCTGGGGTTTCCCCCTCTAGAATTCCCGCTCATTACCTGTTGTAAGATTGCCAGCATACTTGCTTGCTGCCTTTTCATTGTCTCCTTTTCTCTGTTATTATAAACTTTCCATGCCACCTCCAACAATCTTTCTAGGTCCCTAGTTTCTTCCCCTTCCAAATTCTGCAACTTCTTACGGATGTCCTCTTGAGACTGTCCCATAAATATCAATGCCAATTGCAATTTTCCTGCTTCTCCCTCTACATCCAAATTTGTGTATCATCGGGCAGTCTCCTTTAATCTCTCTAAAAAAGCTGAGGGTGACTCACTCTTTTCCTGCTTAACCGAGTACAATTTTGACCAATTCAAGGTTTTAGGTATCTCATTTCGCACTCCTTCCACCACCAGCTCTTGATAAGTTCTAAGTCTTCGTATCCCTTCCCCTGAATTTGGGTTCCACTCCGGGTCTTCCCTTGGTACCAAATCATTCACATTGCCCCCTGCTAATCGCAACCGAACCATGTCTTGAGCCCGCTCAGTCATTGCCTTAAACACCATCTCCTTTTCAGTGGAATCCATTATAGTATCCAGTAATACCTGCAAATCATTCCAATCAGGATTCTGAGTTTTAATCACCATTTTAATCACTCGAGCCACTCGCTCTGGATCTTCCTGATACGTCCCCGCTGACTGTTTCCAAATCATCAGATCATTAGGGGAAAATGGGACCTTTACCATAACCTTCTCTCCCTCAGGACCTGCCACCGCCTCTCGTAATGGGGCCATTAAACGGGGTTTATTTACCTCCCTTTCTTTCTCCCTTTCTCGTACCTTCTCCATCATCCGCCCCCTTCGAGTCCTTTCCCATAACGGACTCCGTGGCGCAATTGTTTCCTCCTGTATGGTTTCCTCAGTCTCTGCTTCGCTTTCTGTCCTGGGTTGACGGCGCCTCCTATCCCAATTGTGCAGCTTTATCTCTATGTACTGCACTGTTATGTCTAACCGCTGCCCCCCCCCCCCGGTGGGGTGTTTTGCCGCGGTGGGGCTACTGGCTTTGGGTTTTTTGTTGCTAGCTCGGCTTGGCTGCAGGCTTTGCTTTGCTTTGTTTTGCTTTACTACTAGCTTTGCTTTACTTTGCTTCTGGCTTTGTTTTTTTTTTGCTTGTGCTTTTGTTTTTGTCCCCTTTTTTTTTTCCTCCCCTCTCTCTCTCTCTTCCCCCCCCCCCCACCCCCCCGAAGATCATTGGACCAGCTCCGGACCTGACCTGGGAATATCTGGGGGTCCTCGACGCCTGAAAACAGAAGCTCTGCGCCCTCCCCTCACAGCAACTGCTTGAGTATTTTTCTTTTCCCTTGTGTTGGGGAGTGTCTTTGTTTATTTGTCAATAAATAGGTTTTTTCCACTTATCCTCCGAGAAATTCCTTCTCAAACCCAGAGCTGGGGGGGGAAGGGGTGGTGGAGGTTTGTTTTCTGGGGGGCTCCTTCTGGAGACCTTCCCCTAATTTGTCCTAAACCAGGACACTTTCTTTTCCTAATTCAGCATCCTTCCCTAACGGGGGTGCACTGGGGAGGGTCAACACCGCTACTGGGGGTACTAGCATTGAGACATCCTCTTCAGGTTCTGTAAACTTTGCCGAGCACTCTTTACACTTTTTCTATTCTTTACATCCCACACATTCATCATCTACAGATTTCAATACTATTATACCACATTCCTTCTGCCACTCAGGCTTTTCTTTCAGGTAATAAAACAAATCCAAATATGGTATCTCATCCCACTTCTCATTACCTTGTAAATAATGCATCAAAGGAGTAATGATATCAGGGTTCAAAGTACCATTCCTGGGCCATTGCATTCCTCCAGTCTCATACATGGGCCATATATAATTACAGTAATCAATCAATTTCCTTTTACTCAGTTCTTGACCAAAACTACCTTGTTTCCAGTGTTGCAATAAACATCCTAGAGGCGAATCATCATTTATTTCTATATTAGTGCTAGTTAATGCTTTGAATGTTTTAAATGGCATCATCATACACACACTCACTCTCACTCTCACACCACAATCCAGTTACCAATAGTCCACTATAGTCCACTATTCTTGCCTTGCTCGTCTCTGCGAGTGGCAAGTACTGGTCCTGCGCAGCTTTCACCACGTCTGACGGCCAGTGCCTAGGCTCCCCGACCTTAGACGTCTTTTGCCCAACCGTGCCGGGATCACCGCCTCGTCTTATTCAGCAGGCTTACTCAAACCAAGGAATAAAGCACCTTTTTGGGCTTACCTTTCACAGTCGTCCATCAGGTGCGGGGTCGGGCACGGGTTGATGTCTCCCCAGAAATCACCTGGTGCCGGCGTGGAGTAGATCAGCTCGCGAACCGCCCCAGCAACCTCCGGAGTCCTGCCGCGGTTGCCAGAAAACTGTTGCCCGATACCCAGAGTGAAACACAAACCAACTAAGTTGATTTATGCGGTGCTTTATTAGGGCCCGGGGACCTGAGGACTAGCGTCCCAAGTCAGGATCCTGAAGACCCTCATTTTACAATCAGCTTTTATATCCTTTTACAACTGATTACTTCATTAGTGTACGTGCAAAACCCCACATCCCAAGTTACAAGAGATACATATATCAAAATCAAATTACACTCCTTGAAGTCATAAATTTCACATGGTTGTCTGCTCCAAGACTATAGTTTAGCTCCTGTGGTCAAACTCCCACCACCAGATACCCATGGCTATGTTATACTTTAACTTAATCTCATGGAAACATCTAACAGTTTCTACCTGTTCTGTACTTAGCTAAGCCTTTTAAGTCTCAGGAACCTCAGTACATTCCCATGGCACATTCCCAGGATTCGGGCCTACTTCTAACAGGGCAATCTTCAAGCATTAGCATGACTACTACTACTTCATTATTTAATTTCTTCCAACCCCCCTTTGGTAACAGATGCAGGCCATGGGTGCATTGCAGCCTGGCCTCCCCGCACCAACCATGATTCCGCAAAATTGGAGCATCGTTGTCGTTGATTTAAAGGACTGTTTCTTCACCATTCCACTTCATCCACAAGACACTCAGCGCTTTGCCTTCACAGTGCCATCCATTAATAGAAAGGCTCCATCAAAAAGATATGAATGGGTGGTCCTTCCTCAAGGAATGCGCAATTCCCCGAGCATGTGTCAACTGTTTGTTGACTGGGCGTTGCGATCAATTCGGCAACACTTCGCTGATGCAATGATTTATCATTATATGGATGACATTCTCATTGCCACCAAGCGACCATTGCCACAAGCTGACATAGACTGGCTGATTTCACAATTAGAGCATCAGGGATTGACAGTGGCACCAGAAAAAATACAGCAATCAGCTCCTTGGATATATTTAGGCTGGCTGATCACAGATGCACAAGTTTGTCCTCAGAAAATTACATTACATGATAACATCACCAGCTTGCATGATGCTCAAAAGCTCTTTGGAGACCTGCAATGGGTTACATCCATTGTAGGCATCACCAATGATGACTTGTTGCCATTTCTACCATGGTTTCGTGGGAATGATGCCAGTGATTCGCGAATCTGCACCCCTGAGCAAAGGAAGGCTTTGGTACATGTGTCAGAAAAGCTTCAACATGGTTGGAGTGCTCGTCCTGTAGAATTCCTTCCATTGTCGCTTTTTCTTTCCAACGCCGAAGCTTGTCCACTTGCCATTGTCTTTCAATGGCAAAAGAAAGAGGGGGAAGACCGATCTGACCAGAAATTTGATTCAACAGCAATTGTGATTGAGTGGGTGTTTCTTCCTGTCCAGCCAAAGTGTCGTGTCATGAGCAGAACAGATGCTTTTGCTGCATTGATACGAAAAGGCAGGGACAGAATTGTAGAAATAGATGGGAAAGAACCAGCAGATATTAGTATTCTTGTGATAGATGAAGACTTAGAATGGCTGATGCCACACTCAGTTGCCTTGCAAGAAGCGTTGATGGGTTTTGCAGATGTGGTTCACAATAAGCAGCCATAAGGTCCAATGTGGCATCTGATCACGCATCATTGTTGGTTGGAAAGGCCTTTGTGTTCACTGAAACCAGTGAAAGGCAGGACGGTGTTTACAGATGCTGGTCGGAAGACCAGAAAAGCTGCATGTGTTTGGCAGCAACGAGGAGAATGGCTGCAACACGTAATCAAGGGTGAAGCAAGAGATACATTACAAACCCTTGAGCTGAAAGCCGTGTGTTGGGCTTTGCAGACTTGGAACAAGGAACCACTCAATGTTGTATCGGATTCTTTGTACGTGGTAGGAGTAGTGCAAAGTGTTGAAGACGCACTCCTCAGGCAAACCAAGAATCAGCACCTTGGGGAATTGTTTTTGCAACTGAGAAGCATCTTGAAGCAGCGCCATCATGTCTTCTGTGTCATGTACATTCGCAGTCATCAGTGCAACAGAGGTTTGGGAGAAGGCAACGCACGAGCTGATGCAGCAGTCAGTTGTGTTGTCCATGTTCCTCCTCAGAACAAGTTTGAAAGGGCTCGCAACAGTCATGACACATTCCATCAAAATGCACGAGCCTTGCACCGACAATTTCAGATTCCTTTGAGTGATGCACAAGGAATTGTGCGTGCCTGTCCTCAATGTAGTCATCATGGACCGGGACTGGGGCTGGGCACAAACCCGAAGGGACTGAAAGCTTTAGAGTTGTGGCAAATGGATGTAACTCATGTTCCAGAGTTTGGGAGATTGAAATACGTCCATGTCACTGTAGATACATATTCGAAATTTATTTGGGCAACAGCACAACCTGGAGAGAAGGCTTTACATGTAGAAAGGCATCTGTCTGTTTGTTTTACAGTCATGGGTGTGCCTGTGGAAATTAAGACCGACAATGGTCCAGCTTATGTTGGTCAACGAGTTGCCAGATTTATGCAGAAATGGGGAGTGAAACATACTACAGGAATTCCTCATTCTCCCACAGGTCAAGCTATTGTAGAAAGAGCAAACCGTACCCTGAAAGAATACCTTGCAAAACAAAAACAGACCGATGACGTTGATGTAGTTAGTAGATTATCTAAGGTATTGTTTACATTAAATTACTTATGTTTAGTAGAAGGTCGAGAAGAACCTGCGGTCATGATACATCATCACGCAGTGAAAGAGGGAAGGCCGCAGGCAATTCCAGGACTTTATGTATACTATAAGAACATGCGAACGGGTGAATGGCAAGGACCGAGTCAAGTGTTGTTTAATGGCCATGGATATATGCGTGTGTCCACAGAAGCTGGTCCTGTCTGGGTGCCGAGTCAATTTACCCGTGCATGTCCTCCGGCAAAGATCCCACCAGACGGAGAGAACGAACCTGAGAACCACAATCCACCTGGAACACCTTCTGACAATTCAGAGACTGATCAAAATTAGTTTTAGTGTGTGTGTGAAATAAGTAGTAAGTAATTTCTTTGCAGGAACCTGGAAGAAGTGACTGGAAGTGCCAGCAAAATGTTGTGGGTTGAACTGTTTGTCTTCAATGTTATCCTGGTAAAAGGTGCGATTGCAGTGCTTGACATTGACCAAAGAGAGAACATGTGGGTCACATGGGCCAATTGAACTGGACAAGATTCATTCTGTTTGTCTTTAGCGACACCGTCCAGTCCGTTTCGCACCTGTTTAATTGGCGTTCCATTGTCTTCCATGATAGAGTTTCAAAATTGGACTCAAACTAAAATATATTCAAATCTAGTAGAAGCCTGGAATGCATGGTGTCACCAGTCTGTTGGATCCACTCACATGCATTCTGAAACTTGGTGCGAAACTCATAAAATTCCAAAAAATTATTTAGGAGCTCAAGCTGTTGCCATCGCTCAAAATCTTAAAGTCAAGGGTACGGAGCCGCAGGAGTTTGATCTCCTTGGTTCTGTACCAGGTAATTATTGTTTAATATTTGGCCATGTGAGACAATCCAAAGTTGGCAACACTTGGTTGTTTCCTAAATCCCCATTGTATTATAGTAATGCAGAGTACTGCAACAATTGGACACAGCTTGTAGCGCCAGCACAAGATGCTGCAAGACAACTACCACCCGGTGTTTTCCTCATCTGTGGGGACCGAGCCCGGTCAGCAGTGCCTCCAAAAGCAGCAGGAGGTCCATGCTACTTTGGAAAATTAACTTTCTTTGCTCCCTCCATTCATCAAATCACAAAATTCTCACAAACACCTCGACGATCTAAACACAGTGCTCTTCATTTGAATTCCCATTGTAAAGATTTAGTTGATTTGTGGCAAAGTCCGATGGTAATTGTAGCCTCAATCTTTGCCCCAGGAGTCGCATCAGCACAAGCTCTTACCCAGTTACGAACTTTAGCTTGTTGGACATCAAAACAAATTAACATAACATCTAACATGCTGAGTGAACTTGCCACAGATGTAGGTACTGTCCACCATGCAGTCCTTCAAAACAGAGCTGCCATTGACTTCCTCCTCCTTGCCCAAGGGCATGGATGTGAAGAATTCGAAGGCATGTCCTGCATGAACTTATCTGATCACTTGCAGTCAATTTATAAGCAACTCGCACAACTGAGAAATAATATGGGAAAGATTGTGACTGTTGATACTCCTTTCGACAAGTGGTTCAGTTCACTTGGGTTTGCTGGTTGGATCAAAGATCTGATCCATTTTGGAATTATTTTCTTTGCTATGATTATAGTTGTATTAATAGTTATACCTTGTGTGTTTAGATGTGTGCAAAAAACAGTTAATTCAGCCTCTAACTCAACTTGGTTAGTTCAAAAAGAAAAAGGGGGAATTGTTGCAGAATTCCTCAGGGAAGGTGGACATGATGTCTACCTAGGCCTTGAACTACCCGAGCTGAGGCCTTAACAGGGGCCTGAGTGAGGCCTTGAAGCCTGTGACGCAGCTAGAAATTCTTAGCCAAGTGTGGCGCAGTTAGAAATTAGTAGTTAAGGTGTCAGGGAAAGATAATAGGGTTGTGAAGGTCACTGAATAGACTTGTTAGTGAGCACGTGATAGCCACCTTAAGAGTTAGTAAAATAAAGTGTGTTTTCATACTTCTCTCTGCTCTATGCCAATGAAGAGCTGCTGTGATTGTAAACTATATAGAAATGTATATAAGTAGCCATCTTAGCTGAAATAAAGCAGAACATAGCTGTTAACCATATTGGCTTGATCTGCGTTCTCTCTATACTCTGACTTCCTTTTTATCTCAGGCTAACCCTGGCAATACCCTGCCCCATAAAAAGGACCAGTGACCCATTTCAAAGAACAAACTATGCATGCTTAATACCTTTTTGGCTAATTATCATATGAAGCGGGGAATGGGATGTACCAGAGTTATGAATATGCATTTGTGGTTTGGGTATTCAATACTCTTTTACATAAAAAGACCCTGTGATCATCTGTAAAGCGCACGTGTGTATTTGGGAGCTATCCCGCACGCTGCCTGGCATCATAATAAACATACACTTTTTAACTTTAAACTGTTAGCGAGTCTTTGTCCGTCATAGTTGGATATCGGTATTAGATCAATATCCATATTTTTTTAAAAATTCATTTTNGTCATAGTTGGATATCGGTATTAGATCAATATCCATATTTTTTTAAAAATTCATTTTGGCGAGCCAGCCAGGAGCTGTTCTCTCTGGCCGAGGGGACCATCGCGTCTGGGACCCCTCTGGACGCCCGCCCAGAATTTCCTGGGAAGAGGGCTCCTGCAGCCCCACAGACACCCCCGGGGAAAGACCAGAGCCTGCTGGAACTACGGCCAAAGTTATGTTTAAAGAAAAAATATTGAAAACAGGTACCTTTGAATAGAGGCAGCTTATAAATCATAAGAGACGTGTTATGCAAAGCAGAGGCCTGACTGGGTTTTGGAAACTCCGCGGAGTCTTTGTAAATGGTTGTTTTTGTTCCATGTAAAAGCTGGCAACTTGTGACTGCGTCCTGAGTGGGGGGGCAGCGGCGGCAGCAGACCGCCGGTTTTGTTGGTTTTAGAAGCAGTGGTGGCTCTGATTTCGGCTTGTAGTTTAAAAGTGCACCTTGGTAATCCATAATCTGAGGGGCTAGCCCGAGTTTTGAGATGCGAAGGGCCCCGTTTTGGGTTGTGGTCCCACACGCCGGATGTGTGTGTGTATTGCAGACGGATCCATGTCTGTTTGGTGGTCCCGTGGTTTTGTGATTGTGTGTGCTTAGGTGGAGAAAAGAATCATTTGTGTACCGTATGTGTTATGGTTTGTGAAAGTTTGTGTTGTAGACGTTTTGGTTTGTGTAATTTTGGAGTGTGCTACTAACCTTTGTAAGTGTTTTTAAAAGTTTTGCAAGCTTAAAGTTGTGAAAGGTTTTTAAAATCCCCGCCAGAAGCAGCAGAGGGATATCTTTGCTTGAAAGGGCAGAAGAATTTGTTGTTTAGCTGTGAATTGAATTGTGTGTAATTTTGACTGTGTGTTAGCAACAGAGTTTTGACTGGTGAGAGGAATTTGTGTGTGTGTGTGTTGAAGCTGTTTATCTTGTGTTTTGGAGGAGCAAGAGACGTGGAAAGGGTTTTTTTTCTCTCTCTTCTTTAAAACTACAGTGATCGAGCAGGAATCTGAGTTGCCCTGTTAACCGGCAGGGAGCCAGAATTTGTAGCCTTAGGCTGTCTTTAGGCTCTTTGTGAAATTCCAAAAAGCCTGATGTGTTTATTTTAACTATTGTTTGTTTGTGGAGTGCAGTTTTAATTGTAAAAAAAGCCAGAACTGCCTGAGATTGGGACTGACCCCCCCCCCCCTTCCTCAGTGCGGAAGGATTTGTGGAGTGTTTTGGTCAGGATCCGTAAGATTCTCAGAGACACTGTGTTAAAATCTTTGGCTGAGTGTGTTTGAAGTTGTCAGAAACCATTGTTTTGTGAGCTTGAAAATTGCTGGTACACAGAGCAGGTTTTGGTGGAGGGGAGAGGACCTGGTCTGGTGGTTTTGTGCAAGAAAAGCAGAGAACCCAGAACTTACGCCTAATGCCGGCAGAAGTGGCTGAAGGACTTTTGGTGCTGAGATACGCAGGCAAAATAGTTCATGCTGCATTCTGTAGCATTCTGAGTCAGGGGGTGGCAGAGACCTGTTCAATAATCCGAAAGGCTTTAGGACGAGTTGTAACTGCGGTTCACACAGCTTTCAGCATAGCGTGGAATCGTGAAATCTCTGCTGAAACTCGGCTACTACTTTGCAAAATTTCCATTTGTCCCTTGGTTACAGCATGGCGAGAAATACGACTGGTTCTCGGCTGCATGCTTGCTATGGTGTATGGGAAGTTGATTGCAATTTTCAAACGTATTTTGGTGGTAATATACCCAGAGCAAAACATGACAGAAGATTTGGTTTAATGAGTGATTAATAACAAGCAATTTGGGTGAAGTGCCTGGCTGATTGTGTGGGTTTTTGAATAAAAAGGAGTTTTTCCCCCTTTTTGTGTAACCATAAATTCTTTCCTCAACAGCTGATGCTTCAAGCCTTGTTTTGAAGAATACATACTGCTAACTTTTACTTTTTTAACTAACAAACTTCTTTTATCCCTTTTGTTAATTAATGAAACTGCATGTACAGGAATAGGAGGTGCAGGAATCCAGAGCCTGGTTTGGAAGAAGTCCCCTGCCCAAGGAGGGGTTGCTATTGTGACCCATGGATTGTGTTCTGTT
This sequence comes from Trochalopteron elliotii, assembly GCA_024734555.1. Lineage (NCBI taxonomy): Eukaryota > Metazoa > Chordata > Aves > Passeriformes > Leiothrichidae > Trochalopteron > Trochalopteron elliotii. The sequence continues at coordinate 98,193 of JANPWX010018749.1, read as the reverse complement.
GTACAGTTTGCCAGGAGTCCTGGCCCAGACAAGTGTTCAGGTGGAAGGCACCTACCAAGGGAATCTGTGAATCCTGCCACTTGAAGGAGCAGAAGGCCACTCAGCTATACGTATTTTGTTAGAAACTGGTCAGGTGGCACATGGTAGCAGTAGAATATTTGAGCTGCTAGAGAACAGGGTTTCAGGAACTCTACAGAAACCACTGGAGATCCTCAGAGTTGAGTGTGGCCAGGATATTTTTGTGCCAGAGGAATACCAGGTAAAACTTAAGAACTGGAATATGATCAAAAGGCATTGGGAAAAAGAGGATTCTAAACATGGGAGCAAATGAGAGCAAAGAGATTCCCAGAGGAAGCCCTTTGGGGTGCATTTTAACACACTGGAAAGAGCTGGTGGGCTATGATGGTACAGAAACCAAGAGGGAGCTGGTTAAGTTATGTACACAGTGGTGGCCACTCTATAAACTTGATGAGGGAGTGAAGTGGCCAGCAAATGGTACACTGGACTATGAGACACTATTACAGTTAATGCTTTTCCTGCGACGAGAACAAAGGTGGTCAGAGGTGACTTATGCAGATATGTTTTTCAGCCTTCAAAATCACCCTGAGTGGCAAAGGGATTGTGGAATGAGGCCACCATCTGATCCTTTAGTATTGGCCCTTGAAAAGGACAATAAAGCTAATAAAGGGAAGCCCAAACGGTGTTGCAGAACCTGCTCGATAAATCAGAGGTGCACACATCCCGACAAGGTATACCAAGTAGAGGCTTTGGAACAAGAGACAGAAGGCATACTTAAACCACCCCCAAAGAGACAGGAAAGGAGGAGGGTGGTGGGAAATGCAGATTCAGAACCATTAACTCCAACTTCCCCTGCTTCATCTCTAACTTCACCTTCCTTTAGGAGGACAGCAACTGAGGAACTATATCCACCCCTGCCTAGCAGTGACAGTGAGTGGGATGAACCTGAACCTCCCCCGTCAGCCCCCAAACTTCCCCCACAAGGGCCTATAGCATCAAGGACCTGAAAACAAACCACAGAGGTCATACAAGCACCTCTAAGACAAGCAATGACCTCTGATGGAGAAACAAAACTGATTAAGGTTCCCTTCTCCTCAATTGATTTAGAGATTTGGGAAAAGAGTGCTAAGGGCTATCGAAGTGATCCAATAGGGGTTGCTAAGAAAATGAAGTTTATAGTCAAGCAGCATTTACCTGACTGGGGAGATCTCCAGTTGCTGCTTGATGCCTTAACAGAGACTGAAAAGCAATTAGTTTTGAAAGCGGTTAAGGATCTGGCTGAGGATGATTGTAGAACAACACAGGAAGATGTTAAAGATGTATTTCCCCTTCAAGACCCAGGCTGGGATCCTAATAATGATGAGGGGTTGGGACGGTTAAAGAGATACCAGGAATTGATAGTGAAAGGGCTAGAAAGAGCAATCCCCAGAACCATAAATTGGTCAGCCCTATATGCTGTTAAACAAGGCACCTCCCAAACACCTTCTGAATTTCTAGATTACCTGCGAGACGCAATGCGCCGACACACCACCCTGGATCCTGGATCTAATGAAGGGACGCAGCAATTAATAAATTTATTTTTAGGACAGTCCACAGGAGACATCAGGCGGAAACTCCAGAAGAGCTGGAGTCCAGACAGCCGGAATTTAGAAGCTTTACTGGATGAGGCCTGGAGAGTTTTTAGTAACCGGGAAGAAGGATATAAACAAGGGATGAAGAAATTAGTAGCAGAAGTGAAAGACAGAGAAAAAGGAAAACATGGGCAAGGTCCACCGAAACAGGGACCACCCCGACTGGGAAAAGACCAATGTGCATTCTGCAAGAAATTTGGTCACTGGAAAAACCAGTACCCAGAATAAAGAAAGGGTGATGAACATAGAAGAGGTGGTCAAAAAGGGGAAAAGGTGGTTGCTCATGTAAAAGAGGACTGAGGAGGACTGGAGGGCCCCACCCTAGGGGACCCTCTGGTTATAATCAAACTAGGGAACAGAGAAAAAAAAGTAGAATTCTTAATAGACACAGGGGCAACATTTTCAGAGCTGAATAAGGCCCTAATACCTGTAACCAATGACTATGTTATGGTAAAAGGAGTAACTGGCCAATCTGAAAGAGCTTATTTTTGCAAACCATTGAAGTATAAATTGGGGAAACACTGGGGAATTCATAGATTTTTATATATGCCTAAAGCTCCATCTGCACTTTTGGGCAGAGATCTGCTAGAGCAGCTGGAGGCAAAAGTGATATTTAAGAATGGGGAAATTATTTTGGAGGTAAAGGATCAACAATATTGTCCTGGTTTAGGGCAAATTTGGGAGGAAATCTCCGAATGGGGTTCCTCTGAACAGCAAATCCAAACAGCTCCTCCCCCCAGCTGGTCCGGGGAAAGAACTCCCTCAGAGAAGAGTGGAAAAAAACCTATTTATTTAACAGACAAAGTGCCCACAAGCATAAAGAATGAATAATAATAATAATAATAATAATATGAAACAATAAAACCTCTCGCTGCTCCGAAGAGAGATGGCAAAACTGAGAGTCCGTGCCAGGAGTCTGTTTATCAGTCCCAGTCCCTTCGGTGCTGGAAAATGCCGAGTCCCGGCCCGGTGGGCCACGGGTGCAAGATCCCGGTGCTCCTCTGGGTTTTTCAGTCCAGAGCAGATTTAAACAGTCCCAAAGAGAAAAAAATAAAAAAAAAAACAGTCCAGGAAAGCTTCTTTGCCTCAGCTAGCCAGACTAACAAAGGGGAAAAAAAAAAACTCTCTCTGGCTGCCCTCCATGCATCCGACGAAGGAAAAAAAAACAACCACACAGTCCCAAGGACGAGAGCAGATTCAGAGGAGTGAGTTTGTTTCTCAAAACAAACTGCGCTCTTCTTCTTTCCCTGCTCACTCTCAGAACTAGTCTTAAAGGTACAGAACACAGAACAGACGATATGGGGATACAGGCATCATAGTCACCCTAGGACAAATATGTAGAACTGTTAAGTTTAATGATGACAACCAAAGAAATTGAAGTTGCAAATGAAGAAGGGAATTTCAGGAAAATAATAGATCAGGCGTTTCCTGGAGTGTGAGCTTCTGACATACCAGGCAGGGCAAAGAATGCACTACCAGTACAGATCAAACTTAAGGAAGGAGGACAGCCAGTAAGGGTTAAACAATACCCCCTAAAGAAAGAAGATAGAGAAGGGATTAGCCCAATTATTGAAAACTTTTTAAAGATAGGACTACTGAGGGAGTGTCAGTCTGATTTCAACACTCCTATCTTGCCAGTGAAGAAGCTTGATGGGTCATACAGGCTAGTACAGGACTTAAGAGCTGTCAACAAAATAACTGAAGATCTGTACCCAGTAGTTGCCAATCCTTACAAATTGCTAACTCGCTTAACACGAGTTAACCTGGTTTACCGTTTTAGATTTGAAGGATGTCTTCTTTTGCCTCCCTCTCCATGAAGCCAGCCAGAAAATCTTTGCATTTGAATGGGAAAACCCCAAAACTGGACGAAAAACTCAGCTCACATGGTGCATATTGCCTCAAGGTTACAAGAACTCCCCCACCATATTTGGGGAGCAGCTTGCAAAGGATTTGGAGTCTTGGGAACCCCCACCAGGAGAAGGACAGCTGCTCCAGTACATGGATGATCTCCTGATAGCCACATGGACCCAGGAGACATGTGTAGACTGGACGGTAAGCCTCCTAAACTTCTTGGGCCTGCAAGAGTATTGAGTATCCCAAAAGAAAGCCCAGCTGGTGAGGCAAACAGTCATTTACCTGGGCTACGAAGTGAATGCTGGACAAAGGACTTTGGGGCAGGACCGCAAAGAGGCAATATGCCAGACCCCAAAGCCTCAAACAGTGAAAGAACTTAGAACCTTTTTGGGCATGACAGGGTGGTGTAGACTGTGGATCTATAATTATGGATTACTTGTTAAACCTCTATATGCCTTGATCATGGATGGAATCAGAGAACTTCAGTGGACAAAGGAAGCCACTCGAGCCTTCGACCAGCTAAAGAAGGCCCTCATGTCAGATCCAGCCCTAGGAATTCCAGATGTGAGTAAACCATTCTTCTTGTTCTCTCAGGAAAAGCAAGGGATCGCCTTGGGAATATTAGCATAAAACCTAGGCCCATATCGGAGGGCAGTGGCCTATCTTTCCAAACAACTGGATACGGCTGCTAAAGGATGGCCAGGATGCCTCAGAGCTGTTGCAGCAGTGGCAGTGAATATCCAGGAAGCACGCAAATTCACTCTAGGCCAGAAGATGACTGTGCTAGTGTCCCACACGGTGTCTGCAGTCCTTGAGGCAAAAGGGGGACATTGGCTCTCCCCACAGAGATTCCTGAAGTACCAGGCTATACTGGTAGAACGAGATGATGTTGAGATTGTGGTAACTAACATTGTGAACCCAGCTTCCTTCCTCAGCGGCAGTATGGGAGAACCAGTGATCCACAACTGCCTGGAGACAATCAAAGCCACCTACTCCAGCCGCCCGGATCTGAAGGATACTCCGATTGAGGATGCTGAGACCTGGTTTACTGACGGAAGCAGCTACGTTGTCAGTGGAAAGCAGCATGCTGGGTATGCAGTTACCACCAGCAGGGAGGTAATAGAGTCTGGACCATTGCCCACCAACACCTCTGCGCCGAAGACTGGAATAATCGCTTTGATCCAAGCCTTAGAGCTGGCAAAAGGGAAAGAAATTAACATCTATACAGACTCAAGGTATGCATTTGGGGTAGTCCATGCACACGGAGCCATTTGGAAGGAGAGAGGACTATTAAACTCACAAAAGAAAAGCATTAAACATTCACAGGAAATCCTGAAGCTGCTAGATGCCGTGCAGCTACCTGAGAAAATAGCAATCATGCACATCAAAGCGCATCAAAAGGTGAGCTCTGAATTGGAAGAAGGGAATATGCTGGCGGACAGAGAGGCAAAAGATGCAGCCAAAGGTGAGGTACCTGATGAGACAATTGAGGCAGCACTGATTCCAGATGGAAAAATGTCAATTGAAGGTAAGCCAGTATACAATAAGAAGGATAAGAAACTTATTAAAGCAGAGAAAGCAAATTATAATCAGGAAGTGTGGGCCGTGACAGAGGAAGGGAAGCTTGTAGTACCCTCCTATTTGTTATGGTCATTAGTGCAAAGGGAACATGAGAAAACACACTGGGGAATAGATGCCCTGTGTAGCTATTTGAAGGAAAGAATTATGGCCAGGAAATTACAAGGTACAGTGATACAGGTAACCTGTCAGTGTAGTCTTTGCCTCCGAACTAATCCCAAGAATACCCCAAAGCCTAAAATGGGACAAATTGAGAAAGGCTGTGGACCTGGGCAACAATGGCAAATTGATTTTACAGAACTGCCCAGGAAGGGAGGATATCATTACCTGTTGGTGTTAACTGATACCTTTTCAGGATGGCCAGAAGCCTTTCCTGCCAGGACAGCTAAGGCCCGAGAGGTAACCAAAGCACTGTTGCAAGAAATAATACCGAGGTTTGGAGTTCCAGCCACCATATCCTCAGATAGAGGGCCACACTTTATTTCAAAAATTGTACAGCAAATAAGTAACCACCTGGGAATAGACTGGGAATTGCATACCCCATACCACCCTCAATCTAGTGGCCAAGTGGAAAAAATGAACCACTTGATTAAACAACAAATTGTGAAACTGGGGCAAGAAGTAAATTTGCCCTGGCCCCAGGCTCTCCCATTGGCATTATTGCGAATTCGGACAAAACCAAGGGCAAAAGAGAAACTAAGCCCTTTTGAAATATTGTATGGAAGGCTGTATGCAGTTCAAGAAGGAACAACACCCATGCAAGTAGGGGAAGAAACCCTACACAGGTATATGGTGGCCCTAAATAGACAACTTAGAGAAATTGAGAAATATGTGGCTGGAGCTCAAAACAGGGAATGAGATGGGCCAGTACATGATATACAACCTGGAGATTATGTATATGTTAAGTCTTTTGCAGAAAAGACCTTAGAACCACAGTGGGAAGGACCATTCCAGGTGCTTCTTACCACCTTCACTGCAATCAAGATCAAAGAACAGAAGGCTTGGATCCATCACTCCCGAGTGAAGAAAGCCCCAGAAGGAATCTGGAAGATCATACCAGGCAATAATGAACTGAAGCTGAAGCTCACTCGGAACCACGAATAGATGGACTAATAGTTATTATGGACATTATGTGGAAAGTTGTAATTATTGCAGTAATTACCTTAACCATAATAAAAGTCAACACAATACCACGTAGGTACAATGTGACCGAGATAAACAGGTGTCAAGAAAGAGCTTATGATGCTTACTCTCGTAAGGCTTTAAATAAGATGCTAAAAGTCACGAATGCAAGCTTATGGGAAGGAAGAAATGTTTGGGGATGTAAGTATGCATTAATACAGGATGGGTTTCATGAGGCTTACCACCCACCCATGAGACCCATCCGGATTAGTCCTGAATGCTGTGACAAATGCTTGAGTAAATGTCCACAGTTTAGACTCAAAATAGAGGGGTGTGCAATAAGAGGGTATGACATTGACTTTAACATCACTCAAGTATGTACTGAGCTCCATAAGGACCAGACCAAGATTACTCCACCAGTGCCAAGGAAGGCTGTGATCACCCAGGTGCCAGCTATCCCAGAAGTAGAGGAACAAATAACTCCTGTGATTACCAAAATTGGGCCATATGCTATTAAAAAGACAGGAGTTCAGAAGCTGATAATTAACCCAAAGTGGTTTTAAAAGGAGTAGAAATGGGAGTACAGGTAAATGCTTCTCACGTTTGACCAGAATGTGCTCCATTTCTCAAGAACTCCTTTATGGACTGGTGTCACACTTTCGGACACACCAACGACGAGGCAGACAGCAGAAGGTCAGGCAGGAAAGCTCCTATTTTAAGTTTCTCACTCCATCTAATATACATTTTGAAGAGGAGGCAAAAGATTGGCTACACAGGTTGCCACCTTTTTGACCTCGTTGGTGAACATCACCATCAATAATATTTCTCCTCCCAGAGGAGAAATATGTAAACAAAATAGATAAATTCTAACTGTCTACATAGTTTACATGAAGCTGTGTGAGAATCTCCACTACAAAACTGCAAACACTGAAAAGCAGGCAAACTTAGGGTGACATCTCACCCTTTTACCAGTAAAAAAAGAAAAGAAAAAAGAAAATGACCAACGTTCAATTTCTTCTCGTGGAAGGGCCATCGGAGTAATCACTCAGTGGTTCCTCCACTTGTTGACCTTTATTTGGTCATGGTCTCCAGCTTTCAACATGACAGGGTTAATAAAATTCTGCAGCACCAGTAAGGTGCTTGATGACATGCAAAGCTTTTACCCATCGAGTGTGCTGGGTTTCACCCTGCATTCCTCGTTTTTGTTTTTGAAGAACCGGGCCTCAGTGGCACAACACAGGTTCTTCAGCAAAGGAAACCAAGCAACATTGCTGACTCCCTTCAAAATGGAATGACACAACCACTGTGCCATGTCGGCCACAGAAACGGAATCCGTGACTAAATTGAAAGGTTCCTGGGAAAACTTTGGAAATGGCATGACAGCAGCCCTCAATTCAACCAATTGACCTTCCAAAACTTGCCCCTCAAAGCCATCCTTCCAGCAACAATGGCTTTTCTTGTCCTTCCTGAACCATCTGTAAAGACAGTGGGTCCTTGCACTGGCTCCTGAGTATTTTAAAAGAATTTTGCCACTTGCAAGAGCTCATGGCTGGGCAGATGACAAGCGATCTGCCCTGAAAAATTTTCCAGAGCACTTTGCAGAGAAACACTGCTTGCAAAGCTCCAGTCAAATTTCTCCTGTAATACCAAGAGTATGAAATCCACACGCATCATTGCAAGCACTGTTGCCTGTATTTAATTATCAATCGAGCAATGAGCTCAAACAAAGTGATCTGCTGTCTTTTGCGGCTGATGGGGCAGAATGACCCAGTCCAAAACATGCAAGGAATCGGACCATTCAACATTTCATCAGCCAGTGATACCTGGTAGGATGCAAATGAATCACGAGAAAACAATCTTTCAGATTCACAGTGAGGTCTTGCAACAACCTCCATTTCCCAGAGTTCTTTTCGATGCAGAAAACAGGAGTGTTCTAGGGACTGGTTGAAGGTTCCAGATGATCCTGGTCCAACAGCTCCTGAACCAAGTCACGAAGGGCGAAGCATTTGTCTTGAGAGTCCATTCCAGGGTGCCAAGCAGCAAAGGAGAGACTCGCAATGTCCGCTCCAAGGACAGACAGGGTAAAAATCATGTCAGGGCAGTCTCTGACCAGAACAGTCCAGTGAATTGAGGCAGCCCAGTAACTGCAGAGCAGCTGCCTTCTCGCCACCGGCTCTTTGTCCTGTGAACAGAAGACTCAAAAAACAAATGAAACAATTCTGGTCCCTTCAGGGACAGTGACAGGGGAGGGTGGGCGAGGAAACTGAGCTTGCCCAGCAGACCTCCATCGGCTCTGGGGATTGGGAAGACACTCGTGTCTGAGCATGCTTTCTCTTTGCGCTCCACTGCCTGTTTCCCAAGACCGATAGAGGCTGGCCATTCACATGAAGCGTTGCCTTACAAGCATTGGCCATGTGATTTGGCCTTCCACACTGTCCACAGAGAAACAGAGGAGTGGTCCTCTTTTGCACTTTCGTCCCTTTTTTCTTGCCGGCCTGAGCATTTGCCTGTTTCCCACCCTGCTGCCTCTTCCAGGTTGGCCACAGGGTAGTATTACAGTTGCTCCTTGCCACAGTCTTGAGCAACAATGTTCTGGAAGTGAAATCATCCACCTGTCGCTCAACTGAAGCTGTCAGCCTCTCTGCGAACCACAGGAAGGGTTCGTCTGTCCCCTGAACAATTGTGGCAAATGACTGCTTCGGTGCAGACATCTCCATTATCTGTACCAATGCTGCCATGCCAGTTTTTTGGCAGTGCTCCAGTACCAAGGGCTCATAGGCAATTTGCTTATTAACATCAGCAAACTCACCTATACCCAGCAGTATGTCTGACCCAACTCCATACCTAGGGTCATCTTGATGAGCCATCAGGTTCTGTGCTGCAGCCCTTTCAGCCAATTGAGACCATGTAAGAGACGGTCTGAAGATCCCTCATCTGCCTCACGACCATCGTCAAGGACAGAGACTGAAACCCCTAAAAGGACTCTAAAACCCAACACAGGAGTTCTGGCCTG